>QRFB01005625.1:0-40026 GCA_008931105.1 Oenanthe javanica
AAAGCCCATTCTAAACAAGAGGAAAGGGGTGGTTTGAGAAAAATGCGGTCGTCGGGACAAGCAATGGTGATTGGCATCGTTGATGAAGAATGTAATATTACCGTCGTGCATGTTGGCCTCTTTCTTATATTCACCTCCTGATTATTACACCCAAAAGCACCACCAACAACACACTTGTACTGCTCCATCCAATTAGCCTTTCTTTTTCGCATCGCTTTAATTATTTTTATTCGATTATATTAGTGTCTTTATTTCCTACCTGCTGTTTTAGAATCTGTTTGAGTGAACTTAAAAAATTAGTTAGGATTTAAAAGTTACTTAAGTGAGAGGTGGAAATTTTAATTTCAGATTAGAATATGTTTTTTTTAAATAAGTTAGTTTATGTAATGTAGATATAATAATCATTAGGGACCTTACCTTTATTGTTAAATATGTTTTTGCCTTTTACAGCTGGAACATCCCGACTTTTTGAGATATTAAACTTATATTGAAAACTCAATAAAACGAAAAATTACATATTTATTAATGACAAAAGTCTAGTAAAGGTATAACGGAAGGTCAAATACAAATTGAAGTTTACAAATAAAAGACGCAACTCTCACAATAAATAATACTGAAACTTAAATATAAAATAAAATGTCCCATAGCATGCTTGAGGTGTCTTTATTCATCCCAAATATAACCTGAAATATTAGAAAGGAGTGAGCTACAAAACTCAGCAAGTAACTAATCTCGCCACTAGTCTGGTCAAGGAAGTACAGTAAAAACAAGTATTGAATATACTCGTTAGAAACAATTTTCGTTATACAATACGATAAAGATTTCAATACAAAATCCAAAAATACTTTTATCCCCACAGTTTAATACTCAGACCACTTACCCGGTGACACGGTCCTTAACACAAAATTGCTAATATTACGCCCTTTACTAAGGTATCGATAAAAGTGCAAATCCCCGAAGAGCCCAAAAGTGGTGTGCCCTAGTAAGGTATCGAACGCTAGTTCCAGAACTATAACACAAGTACTAACGGGTCCAATACAAAGACTAAATTGGGGTACTAAAATCTTATATTTTATACGTTAACGAATCTAAAATAATACAACTTGACCATATTTTAATAAAGTAAAATATGACATAAAACAACATTTTCAGAGTTGAAACATATAGATATACTTTTCGAAAATCAACTAAAGGTCCGGAGAGAAACTTACCTCAATCAACAATCAAGTTATTCACGAACAGATCCTAAATTAATCATATATTCAACACAAACAACAATGAAAAATAACATATCAGTATTGTTGACCAAATCTATTGATAAATATATGTGCTACAAAACTACAACTAAATGATAAAATCAATAAATATAACAATATATAAAAGAGATGTTTGATACAAAAATTTGATTTAACATAATGATAATATAATAAAATAGTGGTGACATAATAAAATAGTACTGATACAAAAAACATAATCATTAATAAAATTTACAAAAAGGGTTTTGACCCAAAATGACTGAGATACTACGTACTATACAGGAGAGTATGTAGCACCATAACCATTCATGATAACATATACTATACAAATAGGCTTTGTCAATATTTACATTGTAAATAAAACTTGACATACCTCAATCTTAAAAAAAGTCTAAAATATTATATAATATACAGTAGTAGCATCATAATCATTCATAATATTACAATATAATTAGGATTCTGTCAATCTTTACATTGTAAAAAAAGCTTAGACATAACACAATCTTGAGAATAAGTATTAATACCATAACTAACTGAAGAGTAAATGAATCAACACAACATACATATATATATATATACACAAAATACTATAACTCAAATGTGTTTACAAAAACTCAATGTCATATATATGAATTATATATCACATCAAGAAAGAAATGTTATAACTCATATTTATTTACAAAAACTCTATATAATATATATGAATTATATATCACATCAAGAAATTATTGTAAACATAGAAATATTGCTAGAGAAACAAGACATTACCTAGGGTGAAAAATCTCTGACGAACTTTGTGTGTGCATTTTCTTTAACACAAAGCCTCTATTTATAACATTCCTGACCCTTAATACAATCCCTAATTGATGTCAAAATTAATACTCATAATATCAGTATAATATTCTAATAACTAATTGAAAATTCAAAAACTTTCCTAAACAAAAATAGCCATATCTATTTTAATTAAAACAAAAATAACTATTCTAATATTTTCTTATAATCATATCTTTGACTATATATAATATACAAAGTCACACACACACACACATATATATATATATATAATTAAATATGTATATTCAATAACTAAAAAAAAATGAGGATATTACAGCAGCAGTCTGGTCTGATGGATTCCATGCATCGTAATCTCTAGGCTCGATGGTTTGCTGCAATTCAGGTTGAAGGCTTATAGGAAGTAGAATTGTTTTCTGTTTCGAGTGTCGGCTCCTTTTTTCTTGTATGAATGTTGATGAATGTGCCTTTGCTTTTGTTCTATAACAAGTTCTGATTTTTCTTAATGGCTAAAACTTTTTAATTGACAATCTTATTTATTTCTTTGCATCTACATCTGACATGATAACTGATTTTTGCTATAATGTTGGATTATGCTACACAAGACTTTCTATCTCCTTGTTGCTTGGTAATTGCCTGTATGGTCCGCCGTTTGCTGATGTTAGGAGACTGTAGGTCGGTTGGTAGCTTACGATATCTAGTGCAAACACAGTTCGAAGCCAAGGAAACTTAGTAAATGAGGTTTGTGGACTTTGTCATGATGGGCACTTTCCCAATAGTTTAGTGGAATGAAGATGCATAAAGCTGATGAATTGTAAGATTCCTTTTTAAATCTAGTAAAGTTGAGAATCCGAAACTCAAAAGAAAGTTTGAATAAAAAGGACTAACAAGCTAAGAAACCAAAGTCACCCAGGGCAAAAACATTACTATGATGCAATGTGAAATGCTCTGGATGCATTCTTTTTTACCAAAGTCCAAGCCAGTATTATTAGAATTTGTTAATTTTGAGGCTCGAACATAAATATAAAGTTTAAGAAAGTTGTGTGTTGAAAGATATAAAAGGATTAATCTTGTGAGTTTTTGTTTTAGGGAGAAATGTATAGAATCTGGTTGGGAAATAAAAATCAGGGCAGTAAGATTTTTCCATTATTCCAGTTGTGTCCTTGGGATAGGACCGATAGGTTCACTTTAGTTCACCCCATTAGGGTTGGTTCCTTATTGTTTGAAGCTTTACCTTACTTCACTTTTCCATTAAAATATATAGAGGAGTGCTAAGAACCGTCAACATATATTCATTCAGATGTTGCTACTTGCTAGAATGCTTTGCTTGATTATGTTCCCACAGCATTTTTCATTATTTTGACAGATACCAGCACTTTATATATGTATATATATATGTACAGTTAAATTATCTATCATAGAAGTAAACCAGGGTAAAAGTTAGTAATAATGATGAGGCGAAAATGGATTCTCATCAACAGAATCTTTTATTCATATTGCAAATTATGAAAACCTACCACCGATGTAATTCACATCCCTGCTAGAATCTATCTTCCAAATGGAAGACAATGGATTGTGTTAGCTGTTGGCAGTAGTATTGATGCTGTCATTTTAGTGAAACTGATAAGTAATGATCATCCTCAGCAGACCAGTTGAAAATATCATTTTTGGAGGAGAAGTGATGACTGAAAAATTGGTCTGTCTTGCACTCTTCTGGAATAGCAAGAGCTTATTTGTTCAAACTAGTGCTGCAGGTATTTCTGATGTGGAACATAAACATGGTTACCTCTATTGCTTTAAATTGACACATTTATATACCAAGCTGCCACTGTTTATATCATGGTTACCTCATAATTCTGTTTCATTATTACTATGATTGATGGAGAAAGCAGAGAGACTGCATATGCCTAATTAGTTATTAAAGTTAAGTGCTTGTTTATTTGATAAACTGGACTGAAATCTTCTCCTAATCAGGGGCTAGCTTGCTTCTGGTGTCATGCCGGGCAAATCAGGGATTTTAACTTACTATTCAGTTTAAAGTTGTTTGCTTGATACAAACAGTTGAAAGTATAAATTTTCATCCGATATGAAAAATTAATACAAAAATTGCTTGACTGCATATAAAAGTCAAATTTCTATTAAAAAAATTTAACTAAACAAGTACTTTCCTTTCAAAAAAATAAAGTACTAAATAGACTAATAAAAATATGAAATACAAACGATTGTACCTAATCATATTCTAGGAGTCCAAATTATGTAATCAAATAAATCCTCCTCGAAGGGCTTTTTAGAAATAGAAATATTTCAACAAAAATTAAAATTCAATTGTGATAAGATTCTTTCATTACCGAAGGATGAACGGGATATGCACAATAAGATTTCATTCCTGAACAAAATTCATTTCTCGATTTCTTTCATCTGAGTAGTTTAATCCACCCATCCACAATTTACTAAATCTTTACAACATTGTTGCCGAGTATTAACGCCATGCACATGACGAATCGTAATTATTAATTTCAACTTCACTTATCGAGGATTCCAGTATTTCAGCAACAGTTAAGAAAACATTTTACGGCAATGTTCCATAAATTCAACTCAGTCCATATAAACGACGAAGTAGGCGGCAATAGTCTTATACTCTCTATATACAGAGGCCGAAAGAGTTGTACATTTCAACATCAACTTTCAATTGAGAATATAATCCTACAATATTGTAATCAGAAGAAGACATGCTTGTTCCTAAAGTTTTACCAAAAGAAAACCAACCTTAACGCCTTCTATTGTTCAGTTGTGTACATTTCAACAACTTTACATGACAGTAAATATGTAGCAACTCATGCAAAACCATATATAAACCCCTGCTTTGATCTCTCTTCTTTCATCCTCCTCGATTTCTACTTCTTATAGTTCAGTTAATCGAGGGGGGAAATGACACTTTTTTCATCACAGCTGACTTTACTTGCTGTGTGTTTATTCTTGGCAAATTTTGCGTACGATGCGTTGGCCCGTGACTTCTCAATTCTGGGTTACTCCCCGGATGATTTGAAATGCAATATTAAGCTGAATAATCTATTTGAATCATGGGGTGCAGAGCATGGCAAGAGTTACGAGAGTATTGAAGAGAAGTTGCATAGATTTGAGATTTTTAAGGACAACCTGATGCACATTGACGAAACAAACAAGAAAATTAGCAACTACTGGCTTAGATTGAATGAGTTTGCTGATTTAAGCCATGAGGAATTCAGAAACAGGTATTTGGGCCTCAATGCTGATTACTTCAAGAGGCAAGAGTACTCAAGTCCTGAAGATTTCATTTACAAGGATGTTGTGAATTTGCCCAAGTCTGTGGACTGGAGAAAGAAAGGAGCTGTCACTAGTGTCAAGAACCAAGGTTCATGTGGTAAGTATATAGACAAAGCCTACCCAACAATGTCACAAACTATTTGTATAACCATGATTTGAAAGATTACAGTCCTAGAAAATTTGATACCAGTACAAGTTACAACAATGACAGGAAAAACATAATTACTATTATGAACACTGAATATTTTGTGTATATGCAGGTAGTTGTTGGGCATTCTCAACAGTGGCTTCTGTAGAGGGAATAAACCAAATTGTAACTGGAAATTTAACATCATTATCGGAGCAAGAGCTGGTCGATTGTGACACCGCCTACAACAATGGTTGCCATGGAGGTCTCATGGAACATGCATTCACCTACATCATGACTCAAGGTGGGCTTCATAAAGAGGAAGATTACCCTTATATCATGAAAAAAGGCACTTGTGATGAGAAGAAGGTAAAAAATTTATAGGAGTAATGAGTCAACACCTCCTAATCCTATCCTTTATTACTAAGATAAGATGTACATAAATCATATAGTATTAATTGTACTTGTTCATGCGTTTCACTCTTTGATATACATGTTTCAGGATGAAACTGAGGTAGTAACTATTAACGGGTACCAGAACATACCAAAGAATAACGAGGAAAGCATGTTGAAGGCACTTGCACACCAGCCCGTAAGTGTGGCTATCTCGGCTTCCGGACGTGATTTCCAATTTTATAGTGGTGTAAGCCTCCTGAGATCTGATACATATGGAAGCATATATGCATACAGTACATATATTATCTACCCATATGGAAGCATATATGTACATGTGTAGATGTGTACATAAATTATATATCTACATACCTACTTAATNACGTGTAGATGAGTACAAAAATTATATATCTACATACCTACTTAATTATCTCCATTACACATACATACAAGTACATATTAAGGTAGCTAATTCCCAACTGAATTACCTTGGAATCGGAGGTTCAAACGAATGGTTTTTTGTTTCTTGTAGGGTGTTTTTGATGGGTTTTGTGGATTCCGGCTGGACCATGGAGTGACTGCAGTTGGATATGGAACAGCAAAGGATTTGGACTACATCATTGTTAAGAACTCATGGGGATCGAAGTGGGGAGAAAAAGGCTACATTCGGATGAGGAGAAATATTGGCATGCCTGAAGGCATTTGTGGAATATACAGACTGGGATCTTTTCCTACAAAAAATAAGTGACCTTGTGTTCAGTACACTGTTATGTGTTAATACTCCTTTTTCTTTTGTTCTGCTGCTGGCTTGCTGATGCTCTTTCTGCGATTTGGTCTACTTTTTTCTTTACAAAATGGCAATTCTGCTCTTTGGTCTACTCTTGCTTTCACTTTTGTACCATAAAGTGTGTAACAGAAATTGAAATTTAATATTAAATTACAACTATAAAGTAATTGATTATTATCATAATCTAATAGACATTTTGTATTTGCTCCAACACAAATTTTAGTTTCAAAGAATGCTTTCAAATTTAAATCTTAGTTGAAACCATGATAATATCTTTTTTTAAGATGAAGAATTATCACAAGTACATCTAATTATTCATTGACAGTTTGAAACAATACAANTTTTTAAGATGAAGAATTATCAAAAGTACATCTAATTATTCATTGACAGTTTGAAACAATACAATGGGGATAAATTAATACAAGGCCACAATTATCTTTATCAGAATCCCTACAGCAATATGAAACAATATCACAATTCTTGGATTTCAAAGGAGAACTAAAATTCAGATTATTGGTCTAATAGCAAAATGCTAAGCAAGTTTGCTTAGTACGTTGGAATGGAAATCAGTGGTGGTTGTTTGGAAAGTATGGTATTCTAAATTTCATCACGGTAACTTCCAGGATACCATTTTGATACTCGACTGAAGTTAACCTGGGATCAACAGGGCCAGGCAAATTGAAGGAAATGGAGAACTGTCCAGGTGGGGGAAACTCCTTCACTAAAAAGACATCGGCATTTTGAACACTACCACACGGGACCACACCTTCTATTGTCACCTTTCCGTCATCTCGGACACCGCACTTTAAATCACCTAATACATTGAAAGGGAAAGAATCACCATGCCATCATCTAAATCTTCTTAGGTTGTCCACTTGGTGAGAATGGAATAGGAAGGGAATGAAATGAAAAATTAGGAACAAAATTTATGAAGAAAGATAGATTGTATGGGTAAATAGCAACAAAAATGAGGAAGTAAAAATATTCTATGATAAAGATTGGAGGGAAAATAAAGGAAGAGAACGGAGCATTCGTTCCAAAATTGGTGGGTTAGACTTCTAGAAATTGTAAAGAACAGGATGAAGGAAGAAAAACAAATTATAAACACTTACCTACAATTATCCCAAATAAGAATATAAATTTCATTCAGTTTCCCCCTTATTCCATTCCATCCAACTAGACCCAACCTACGTATATACTAAAAATTTACAATCTATTACACAAATCAGATAATGAAGCATATATGTATCACTGCATAAAAAAAATTACTGAGTTATGACAATTGCAGTATCAAATAGCATATGACCAAAATGACATATAATATGGGAGTGATGAGGAACACACATTATAAAAGCATATATACAAATAGACAATATGTCGTAGATACTAAGAAATGCTTTGCAAGCACGCACTCTTGGGCTTAGGGGTTAACACTCTTGATTCCCACTCTCTTGTCGATGACAACAGAAAGCTGGCTAATGAGTGTCGACAACAGAACCCCCTAATCAAATTTCTATTCCTGTATAGAAATAGTTCTTGATCAATAGCGGGTTCGCAATTCCTTAACCAGCGATGCTAGATTTTCAGTAACCCTGTCCCTGTGATTCTGGGAATTGAGATTAATTTCATTGCGAGTAGAACTACCGCGGATGTAGTCATAGTTCTTTGATAAGATGTTACCAAGTAGATTATGGTTTCAAGAATCAAGAGTAAAAGTTTCCCTTTTTAGGAACGATTGCATATTCAATGGGGGGATTTGATAGAGCTATCCCTGATAGTGATGTATAAGAAAACTGAAATGAGGTTCTGAATAATTGAGGCTTATACTTGTACAATATTTATGGGGGCATTTGGATTATTGATGTTAATGGGGAATGGGAATAAGAATGAAGGGTTTGGCAATGCTTTGGAATCCCATGGGGTAAATAAGGTATAAATAATAAAAATTCCCATTCCAATACATTAATTCCCTCAACAAAACACTAATGGGAATAACATTACACTTCCCCTCAACCAAATTAATATCCCATTAACCATTTGGCCCCAATATGCGTTATGCTCTTTAAAACTTTTTATATTTTAAGTACGAGTTTCCCGTGAAACTCAAGACAGTAATGCGTTAAAGCTGTTACATTGAAAGAAAAACAAGAATGTAATGTGTTAAAGCTGCGGAAATTCCAATAAAAGTTAAGGGATAACACATCTTTTAAATGTGTTACTAATATGGGAATGTTGCAGAAATTATGCTATTTAGGCAAAAAGCTCTTAATGATTTATACTATTCTAAACAGGGCCAAAGCCTCACGCCGTATCATATGCTGTCTGATTATAAGCATGTAACAGTCACTAGAAAAACTAAAGTTGTTTCTCTTTCAAGGTTAATGGTGAAGTAATAGTCACGCAAAATAAAGTGGTTTCTCTTTCAACCTCATGGTGAGGTGATAAACTTACCAAACCATTAACTATGAACTAAAACGACTTCACATGTATATTACTTTGTGCACGTATGCTAGACACATGGCCTACTGGTACCGCACTTTAGAAGTGGTATTAAGTTTAGTCACAACTTTTATGTGGTAATCTATCAAAAGATGTCTCCAATCTCAATCATCTTGAAGCCGAATACATTTTACTTTATAATATATTTCTATTTTACAACGTATATGAGATTGTTTTTTAAATTAAAAATACATGAACATAAAGTGTGTGTACTCTTTATACATAGTTGTACGGGAGAAACGAGGCAAGGAATAATGAGATAAGATTAACAACTCACTTTGGTTGCTAGAGAAACCAGCCAAAACAACTTGGAAACGGTAGGCTCTGTCACTTGCACTAATATCAACCTTACCAAGGGCCAATGTAACTGATCCTTTAACGACTGTTCCTGTTTTAGTTACAACATCATTTGCATCCATACTTGAAATTGACTCCAGCACCTGTTTACAAGCCATATGCACCTCTATAGTTATGGAAATATATTTGCGGACAGATATACCAAGTTTTGGTAGTTTATTACATATTCATCTTGTATGCATAGTGCAAGAAAGTCTTATTTAACAGATACGGTAAAAAGGGAGTATGTGCAAATTTTTACAAGTAGCACGTAACATACTGACAGAAACACAAGCTTAATTGGGTGAACCATGGTTGTGATTCATCACAGTATACAAACTTAAGATCACTATAAGGATAGACAGCAAGTACAGAAAGCCAGTTGTCCGTGGCAAAACTTTACACAACCTCATTAACGAGAAAAATTAACCATCTTATGCTATTAAACATACACTAAGATTCCGGTCCATAAGATCTAACTGACCTAAAGGGATCATTATTCAATCTAGATTAGGCTATGTAACTAAAACACAAGTCAGAAGAGATAAAAACATACCATATGTAACAAAACAAAGTTAATTTATTCAACAATACAACGACAACGATCGAACTAGTTTGCTTGACAAATTAAGGAAAAAAATACAAGGCAAAAATCCCCTATCAGCATATTTCAATAAACATTTTAATGAGCTGTCTATCAATAAAATAACCTAGATATAAAATCCCGTGTCTTACCAAAATAAAAACAAAAAATTACACTGTTACATATAAATTGAGTGCTAAAAAATCGAGTTCTTAACAAAACACATCACCAATACAAAGTTTGACACTGGAAGATAGAAAGCATCTGTGAGATTTAAAGGATACATACAATTTTCTTATTGATCTACACGAGTCACAAGGGCAGTAAAAATTACAAATCGAGGAGTAAAAAATCGAACATGTGAATTATCGTACACAAAAAATATAATTAAATTAAATCAAATTAAAAGATGATGTAAAAAGAGAGGAATTTACCCTAGAAGTATCAGAGTCGAGGAGGAGGAGGAGGAGGTGTTTTCAAGCTCGAAAACGGACAAGATGTGGGTGGGGGTTATATATTATAGATACAAACAAGCTTATGTTATGACAACGAGACTTACATATATACATACATAGTTCCTGCCTGGACACGCGGTGTTATTATTCGAATTTTTGAATTTTTTGTGTGCTGTCCAATATTCATAATCCATGTACTTCCTCGGTCCCAAAGCGGTTTCTTTGATTTTTTATGGTCAATTTGGATTTGATCGAAAATTAAAGATTAGTTTTTTATAATGTTTAAAAATTAAAAATTATATTTTAAAATAGATATAATATATTTTTTAATGATATTACTTTTTAAGTTTTTTATAATTATATTATATATATAATTTTCGGTCAAAACTTAGTTAAATTAACATCTAAAAATCATGTAAGACACTTGAATTGGGACGAAGGGAGTATATTTTAACTTAATTATTTTTACATTCTACTTTTTATAATTTAAAACTTTTTTAATGAGTGTTGCTAAATACAGTTCAATTTTACTTAATACACACTAGTCTATTACGCTTATATCCTTTTACGTATTAAATTCTATTAAATGTTATATCCTTTTACGTATTAAATTCTATTAAATTTTTATTCAGAAAAAAAAATTAAAAAATAAGTTATGGAACTATACTTTATATGCACCTTAAAATGCGTGTCGGACCTTCTCTCCGAAAGGATAACAATTGGTTGGGACGGAGGGAGTCCTATTTTACTTAAAATCAGTATTATATATATTATGTTTGTATGTTGTGTATCTTACTTTAGCAAAATTACATAACAGTTATTATATTGTTAAATTTCTGATTTATTGCGGCCACTGCATCTTATGTTCGTACTGCAGCTTCTCAACCACGAGATTATTTCAATGATGATATAGAAGAACCTCATTAATCTCAAGATGATTTTAATGATAATGAAGTAGAGTATCGCCCATTAGAAGATGATTTTAATGATTATGAAGTTGAACCCAATTTCACCTACTTCAAATCTCTAGGGTGCGAGAATATTGGACTCCTAAATGTGATGAACAATTTAAGCCTCATGATAATCCATTTTTCAAATTTGTCGATCATGCATACTTGTTTTACAAAGAATACGGGCGTCATTGTGGTTTTGATATTCGGAAAAATGAACAGAAGATAGATAAACATGGTAACCTCACACTCAAATATATAAAGTGTAGCAAAGCTGGTGGAGAATCAAGTTCCATAAATTCTTCTACAGAAACTGATGTTATGTCAGCGAAGAAAAGAAAAATAGCTTTGCGCAGGTATAAGTGCGAGGCTAAAATTATGCTGAAGTATGCTGGGCCACAGGGGTATGTTGAATTGTCATTTGTTGACGATCACAATCACCCACTAGTCTCTGAATATGGTAGAAAATTCCATAAATACAATAGAAAACTATCTTTTGGCCATAAGAGTTTTATGTTTGATGCTGGGAAAGTTAATATAGGTCCAATATGAGCATATTCTATGTTGAAAGTGTTTTGTGGTTCGTATGAAAATATTGGTGCAACGACCACTGAGTTCAAGAATTTTGGTAGAGAGGTAAAAGTTCGTATTGGTAACCATGATGCAGATATGATCATTGAAAACTTCAGGATGAAAGAGGAAACTTCAAATAAGTCATTCTATTTCGAGTTCAAACAGGATGAAGAATATCATTTTACTAGACTTTTTTGGGCCGATGCTGTTGGTAGGAGGAACTGTAGTATTTTTGGTGATGCCTTATCATTTGATGCTACATATCGAACGAATTGGTATCACTACAATTGCATTTCAAACAATATATTGTTTTAAACTAGTAGCAATATTATTAATTATAATTGTTAGTTGTTAGAGTTCCTAACTAAATGGTGAGTAGTTGTTAGTTGTAGCACTATAATGCCATGTTGTTGTAGTAGAATATTACTTAACCATACTGAACATGTTCTATTAATATATGTAAAAGTGTACTTGTGTGTTATGTAATCAAAAATAATATTATGTAAGCTTATAATTTCTTCTGTAAAAGTATATTTTCCATTGAAAATATAATATTCAGATTTTTTAAAAATTCAGAAAATATAATATAAAACTGCCCTAGCTTTGCTTAAATGTTCTGTATTAATAATATTTTGATGATGTGCGTTTTTAGTTACTTGGTCTAAGTCATTGGTAGCTATAAATAAAATAAAACTTGTATTCAAAGATTGAAGCTTTATTGATCTAACACTTTCCAAAGACTCATAAACCTTATTCATAAATATGTGTTATGTACTTATGTTTACTAGTACGATCTCTCATTAGATGTTACTTGAAATTATGATTTATGTTAAGTACACTAGTACTAAACTAATTGAACTGAAATTTATTTATGTAGGTTGGACCAACTCTTGCATCAAATAAAAAATTTATGAGTAAATTGAAAGCTGTAGTGTATGGAGATCACTTTGCAATTAAGGATTTTGAAGAGGGATGGCAGTTTGNACAAATTGAAAGCTGTGGTGTATGGAAATCACTTTGCAATTAAGGATTTTGAAGAGGGATGGCAGTCTGTGATGGAGGAATACAAATTAGAAGACTATGCTTGGCTAAATGATATGTATAACATATTGTCTGAGTGGATTCCTGCATATTTTAATGACATACCAATGGTTGGTTTGTTACGTACTACTTCACGGTCAGAGCTAAGAGTACAAATTCTTTCTTCTAGTATTTTCAGAATAATGGTGATACATTAGTTCAGTTTCAATACCATTATGACAATGCCATTGAAAAAATATATAATAACTCAACAAATAATACATATTCCGAGTCAATTCCTATAACTCAAACCTCACTCAAACTAGAAAAAGTTGCAGCCCAAGTTTAGACTCGTCATTTATACAACTTTATTAGCGAAGAAATACAGAATGCATTGCATTATACAAAGATCAATGATATGTCTACTCTTGAAGCCGTGAAACACTTCTGAGTTAAAGACAATCTCATGAATGATTGTATTGTTTAGTTAAATATTACTTGCATTGATCATCTAAATATGTATTTTCGTTATATTTTATTTATGTCTTGTATTAATTTTTCAAATTTATTATGACAATGTTGTTCAGGTGTCGTTGAATCTGGCAGATAACAATGTTAATTGTTCGTGCAAGCATTTTACAAGAACATGATATTTTTGTAACACGCATTTTCTGTTCTTCACCAATGTGATGCAAAAACAATTCATCGCCAATTTATCTTGCCTCGTTGAATGAAAAATGTTGAGCGTATGAATGATATTATGATTCCTAATGAAATATCTAAACAGTGCACAAAAGTTCGTTCTATTAAACTGAAGTTTAGTGATATGTGGTTTGATTTTCAAAGTTGTATGAATTATGTAGGTTTTGATGAGACTAGAGTTGATTATATGCATGGACGTGTGAAGAGAATGAAGGCCGATGTACAAGGTCCTCATGCTGAAAAGCAGATACGTCCTTCACACACCGATGTTGATAATCTTTATAATGTTAGGCCACAAGAATTTGTTGTCATTCGAAATCTGAATATCAGTCAGAACAAAGGTAGCAGTAGCAAAATTAAAATGGAAAAGAAGTTGTTATAAATGAAGAAAAGTGTCGTAAATGCAGTAGTTGTGGGAAGGATGGACACAATGCTCGAAGTTGTCCAAACAATAAGTAGTTTGAATTTGTTTTTTTCTATTATATTCTCATGTACTAGTTATATAACATGTTCCCATTTTACTCTAAAAAAGATTTATATGTTTTATCCCTTGACATAGTTGAAATAAATTTTATTCGGTACTTATAATTGGATTATGTGTTCCATATACATATTGTAAGTTACTTCTCAAATGCAGTAGTCCGCATTTAACTTTATAGTATTCATTTATCTCCCTATTTTTCGATTGATATATATTCCCTTCTTCTATTTGATTCTTGCAAAAAGTAACTCCACCACCTAAGTACATGTTTGAGGTTCTTTTCACTAATGTGTTGTTTATGTATTTTGGTAATTATTTATGTACTAAAAATGAGAAAACTATCCACATTTTTTTCTGTATTCTGTAATTATCAATGTGTACTATAATTAAAAATGAGAAATTATCGGTGTATTATGTACTTACCTTTATACACCAATTATTAGTTTGATATGTAATTATCAATACGTTCTGTAATTACAAATGAGAAAATTATTAATGTGTTCTGTAATTATATTTATGTATCAAGTAAAAATATGTTCTGTACTTATTAATATATTATGTACTTAATATTGTGTTCTGTACTCATATTTCTGTATTGAACATTGTGTGTTTTACCTACTCATTGTATTATGTAATTGGTCATGTGTTTTTTATTTTTTTACAAATTTAGGAATATCTTATATATTTATTCTGTAATTATTGAAATGATCTATAAGTATTTCATGTTCTGTATTTCTGTAGTTGTTCTGTGTAATTTTTTATGTTTTGTACTTTTTCATGCATGTTCTGTAATTATTCATATGTGTTCTCTAAGGTAATGTAATAATCTATCAATGCATTCAAGCAAGGAAAAAAAACACTTCATCAATAAGTCTCATTAAACATCTTTGACAAATATAAATTTATCTAATCAAAGTAGTGTGTGCGCACTAGATAAAGACCCATAATTCTGTAAACCGTACATCTCTAAACACAATTACTGCTTTTATGGCCGATACACTAGTTCATGTGGTTTCCCTTCACCCAGCTCAAAAACTGCTAGATGAAAACATTTTCAGAAGTTTGTCCTTTAGTTATGTTGTTTTTGGATGGTTGGGGTATTTTTCATTTGCATTTTTAATATCGGTCACACAGCTTTCATATTTCTTTTCAAGCATCTCAATCTTCTTTTCCAAGCTCGTCAGGAAAATCTGTCACAAAAATACGCAAATTAAGGAAGTTAAAACTTTGGGAGGATTTAATTTCAACAATTTTAAACTATGATATTTACCAACTGTTCAATTTCCTCATCTTCTGGTTCCGCTGACTCTATATCATCCTTTTCAATATCATCTCTCTATTGCATTGTTTAAACAGTTAGAGGAATTAAATTCACACCCAATTTAATTAGAAGGAAAATTACTAGTCAGCACAAAGTAGAGTGGAAAAAACTAAATTGAAAAAGCATAGAATACAATACGTGTTCCTAATATAGTAAAAGCAATTACACATAATCAGATTTTATTATATTGAAAGTTATAAATTAGGCATGAGAACGTAACACAATACACTCCACGTACTGTGTGTAATGTAAAATTTAGGGTGCACAACATACTGTAATAGGTTTTACCGTAGTGTCGGGTAGTATGTGGACATCTGTGCCCGTTATCTGCTTCTCAATTGATGTAAACCCCTTATCATTGTCTCCTTTTTAAAACTTTTTAAACTGAATTTCATGGTTGTGAAGGTGAACTTCCTTATTGAATCCAAACAGAATTCATTCGTCAAACGTGACATCTTAGGTTTTAAGGGTGATTTGGATGCTTGTTCAGATTACAACTGGTGTGGGTTCTTAGCAGAAAAGCTTCTTTCCACACATGAATATTGGGCTGAAAATCCGAGTAAGCGTTGCTTTACAGGATCGTTGGCATTCCTCATAGTAAGTTACTCATTTTGTATCCTTTTTGTTGTTCACTTTTTATGTTTAGTATTTGTCTTGTGTGGACTGAAAATATCTCTATTTGGTAGTATTTGTATGTTAAGAGGGTTGGAAACCAAGAAAGCAGGTCTGTCATACGTACGCAACCATCATATATAGCTTGGACAGATAAAATAATAAGCTCCGTGGAAAAACAAACCAGACATGATAAGAGTTTGGGGCAGGGTGGAATTTTAGAATGGGCAGATAAAGGGGCTAAGAACCCGGATCAGCACGAGGTAAGCCATATCATAGGCGTCCATATTTTATTGAGCTCCAAAGTTTTGCTATCTGCATCGAAATAAATTATGATAAGTACTCATGTGTTTATTATTTTTGTTTATGTTCATTAATTCATGTCGGCAACAATATCTCTAAGATAAGGGGAATAGAGGTGTCCAGTGAGAAAAAATCAACAATAAAACTATTTTTTCACCAAAAATACATAGTTTCACACATTATTACTAAAAATCCAGGTACAGATGTAATGAAAAAAATACTACCCAAATTTAAATGTATATATTCACTTCAGAAATATTAAGCGCCCAATATAAGGTACTGTTTGAACAAATACCATGTTCTAGAAGAGATATGCTTGCATGAAGAATAAAAAAATCATATTCTTGTCTAGGTTTCCTATTTTAGTAGTAAAATTCACATGCCATCATAAATATCTTTAATGGTGATTCCGACCATAAAACATATTACACAGAATATTACGCTAAAGCGTCACATTCTTCATCATCCTGATCGAGAACATATTTGATTTTTTATCATATACACTTCATTTGATATAACGAAAACTGAGATCATAAAAAAACAAAATGAGATTTTTTTAGTGTATATAATGCTTTTGTGTGATTGAAGTAATGATAGTTGTATTGTTTGGGTACTTATTTCTTTGTCATTGGTATTTTATATAACACAGTTATAACAAGAGATGGAGACAATAATCAGGGAGTGCAACAAAATGAGTCACCAAGAACATATGAGAAGAAGAGAACATCTTCCTCGGATGATGAATCACTTGGCAGTGCCGAAGAAGAGAAAATGGATGTGCTTGATTAAATATCCCAAAATTATGCAATTGCAGAAAATTTAGAAATTTAGAATTCAACATCTAAGTTGGTGGAAGTATATAAATTTCTGAATATAAATTTATAAATTAATTTGCCTTTAGTTTGTTATTATTATTTTTTAGTTTACGTAGTTGGTGTTTGGTATTTGTAACCTGTTTTTGCAGAATTTGTTTCTTTCTTTTTCGAATGGTTAGCAAGGTATTGGCAAGGATCCTCACGGTCATACTCACAGACATAGATCTGGGGAGTCTTAATCCCTCATCATCTTGTTCTTGTACAAAGTTTTTATTCTCAAGTTCAAATTTTACCGAAGAATTCTATCCCCGAACACTTTGTCACAATAGTTGTAATATAATAGGTTTGGATATAATATTGGATACATGAAATAACGGAGACAATTTTCATGGCCTTCGTCTTATCTTTGACATCTTGCATATTACATCTTCAAATCAGTATACAATTTACTTATAACAAGTTTTGGATGTATATAATTTTTTTTTGTAATAATAGGTGTCTTGTTTAGTCATTCAATTATTTGTTATTTTATTTTACAGAACATGGGTACTAGAAGAAAAGGAGACAATAATAAGGGATTGCAACAAAATGTGTGTACTACATCAAATAAGAAGCAGATAACAGGCACATATGTCCACATACACCCGACATTACGGTAAAACCAATTATAATATGTTGTGCACTCTAAATTTTACACACAGTACGTGGAGTGTATTGTGTTACGTTCTCACGCCTACTTTATAAATTTCAATATCATAAAATCTGATTATGTGTAATTACTTTTACTATATTGGGAACACGTACTGTGTTCTATGCTTTTTCAATTTAGTTTTTTCCACTCTACTTTGTGCTGACTAATAATTTTTTTCCTAATTAAATTGGGTGTGAATTTAATTTCTCCAACTGTTTAAACAATGCAATATGGAGATGATATTGAAAAGGATGATATAGAGTAAGCGGAACCAGAAGATGAGGAATTAGAACAGTTGGTAAATATCATAGTTTAAAATTATTGAAATTAAATCCTCCCAAAGTTTAACTTCCTTAATTTGCATATTTTTGTGACAGATTTTCCTGACGAGCTTGGAAAAGAAGATTGAGATGCTTGGAAAAAAATATGAAAGCTGTATGACCGATATTAAAAAATGCAAATGAAAAATACCCCAACCATCCAAAAATAACATAACTAAAGGACAAACTTCTGAAAATGTTTTCAACTAGCAGTTTTTGAGCTGGGTGAAGGGAAACCACATGAACTAGTGTATCGACCATAGAGCAGTAATTGTGTTTAGAGATTTATGGTTACAGAATTATGGGTCTTTATCTAGTGCACGCAAACTACTTTGATTAGATAAATTTATATTTGTCAAGGATGTTTAATGAGACTTATTGATGAATTGCTTTTTTTCCTTGCTTGAATGCATTGATGGATTATTATATTACCTTATAGAACACGTATGAATAATTACAGAACATGCATGAAAAAGTACAAAACATAGAAAATTACACAGAACAACTACATAAATACAGAACATGAAATACTTATGGAACATTTCCATAATTACATGATAAATATATAAGATATTCCTAAATTTGTAAAAAATAAAATAAAATAACACATGACCAATTACATAATACAATGAGTAGGTAAAAGACACAATGTTTAATACATGAATATGAGTACCGAACACAATATTAAGTACAAAATATATTAATAAGTACAGAACATATTGTTACTTGATATATAAAGATAATTACAGAACACATTGATAATTTTTTCAGTTGTAATTACAGAACGCATTGATAATTACATATCATACTAATAATTGGTGCAGAAAGGTAAGTACATAGCACACCGATAATTTCTCATTTTTAATTATAATACAGATGGTTTTCTTATTTTTAGTACATAAATAATTACTAAAATACATAACAACACATTAGTGAAAAAATCTCAAACATGGACTTAGGTGGTGGAGTTACTTTGTTCAAGAATCAAACAGAAGAAGGGAACCAAAAAATAGGGACATAAATGTAGGGTTGTCAAACGTATACTTCAGATATGGATTTGTGTGTATCCGTATCCGAATCTGAATTCGAAAATCTGTATCTGAATCTAGATCCGATGGATACTATCCGGATACGGATAATATACGGATCTAAATCCGATTTTTAATAAGTTTTTAAAATTTATATTAAAAATTCAAAACAATTGTAAAATAAATATTAAAAATTTAATTTAGTTTAGTTTTTTTTAATTGAGTTAAGAGTTAAAGAGATTTAAGGCCTATTTTATTTTTCAAAAAATTAATTTTTATTTATATTGTCAATCTAATTTTGTTATCTTTATAATATTAAACTCAAATGATATTTTTATATATGTCTATAATATTTTTACAATTATATAAAATTTGTATAAATATATTATTTAATGAATATATATACACACTATAAAACTAATATACTATATTTTAAATTATATATATTATTTAAATATCATATATATTTAATTTCAGATTCAGATTTTTTCGGATATGAATATGCCTATATCCGTATTTGTATCTGAAATTGTCTTATTCAGATATGGATAATATCCGGTTTGTCTCGGATACGGATAATATCCGTTTTATCTCAAATACGAATGTAGATATTCCAGATGGATATCGGATTATTCAGATTTTTTTGACAGCCCTACATAAATGAATAGTATAAAGTTAAGTGTGGAGTACTGCATTTGAGAAGTAACTTACCATATGTATATGGAATACATAATCGAAATATAAATACCAAATAAAATTTATTTCAACTATATCAAGGGATAAAACATAAGAAATATTTTTAGGGTAAAATGGGAACATGTTATTTAACTAGTATATGAGAATATAATAGGAAAAAAATTCAAAATACTTATTTTATAAATTTGAAAAATTTATACAAGACATAAATAAAAGATAACGAAATACATATTCAGATATCAATGCAAGTAATATTTACCTCAAAAATACAATCATTCATGAGATTGTCTTTAATTCAGAAGTGCTTCACGCCTTCAGCATACCCCTGTGGCCCAACATACTTTAACATAATTTTAGCCTCGCACTTACACCTGCGTGAAGCTGTGTTTCGTTTCTTCGCTGCTGTAACATCAGTTTATGTAGAAGAATTTATGGAACTTGATTCTCCACCAGCTCTACTACACCTTATATATTTGAGTGTGAGGTTACCATGTTTATTTATCTTCTGTTCATTCTTCCGAACATCAAAACCACAATGACGCCGTAAAATAAGTATGCATGATCTACAAATTTGAAAAACGTATTATCATGAGGCTTAAATTGTTCATCACATTTAGGAGTCCAATATTCTCGCCCCCTGGAGATTTGAAGTAGTTAAAATCGGGTTCAACTTCATAATCATTAAAATCATCTTCTAATTGGCGAGACTCTACTTCATTATCATTAAAATCATCTTGAGATTGATGAGGTTCTTCTATAGCATCATTGTAATAATCTCGTGGTTGAGAAGCTGCAGTACGAACATAGGATGCAGTGGCTGCAATAAATCAGAAATTTAACAATATAAGAACTATCATGTAATTTTGCTAAAGTAAGATACACATCATACAAAAATATTTTACTAAATAGTGCAAAGACATTTTACTACAAACATTGCAAATTATTTATATATAATACTGGCAGGGAAAACTAGTACATTTGGTACAGAACATAATATAAACCCATACCAACATTGCTTTTCAATTAAAGATAAAGTACATTTGTGATATGATCGAGTGCAATATAAATGAATTAAGTTCATTGGGCAATTTTTTTAGAAATTAAAATAAAGTTTATATGTATGCTAATATAAATTAAGTATAATTACCTAGCCATAGAAATTACAATTTTTTAAAATGGTATAAAACAATTTGATAAGGGGCAGAAAAATAAAAATATAAAAGTTATAACTAGAAAAATTGTACAGAATGAAATAGTAAAGTTCACAATTTTATACACAACGGAGTATTGTAGCATTTAAATAGTACAGAACACACTATATACCCATATTAACAAATAATTAAAGTCGAATATAATGAAAATTTGAGGTTTGTGTTAAATATAACTATTTCCAATTTAAGTATGTACGAAAACAGTATAACATGCAGTAAAAAAATAGTATAACAAACTATAACATAGAATAATACACACATAAAATTACCGCATGGATGATTTGCGCAAAACACGATAGTTCATACCACAATGCTACAGAACACATTTAAACATCTCATACAACATACACATGTTACCAATTCATTATAAGTGAAAATATTATATAGCATTATGTATACTATGTTATTCTCCAAACCCCATAAACAACGTCTAAACAATAATTACATATACATCAAGAGAAATACAAACTTAAAAATAAGAAATTATACAACCTAAATTACTACTATATGGAAAAACCATTATATGAACAAAATAAATTATTATAAAAAACAAAAAGGGAAGAATAGAAAGATTGAGAACATAATGACACCAAGAAAACTTATAATTCATATTATACTAATATCAATTTTTTTGGAGAAAATACCTTCAAAATAATATCAAACTAGTCCTACAAACAAACTAATTATGGAAAATGAAATGTACTAGATTAAAAACACAAGTAAAAACTACCATTAAATCATTTACTTTTTGAAACATAAACAAAATTAAAAAAGAAATTTAGGCATACCTTCATCATTATGCATTATCTGATTTTTGAGGACGTCAATACAACATGAAGTGAAATTTTTACATGTAACTATTTCCATACTCAGTGAAATAATTCAACTGATATTAATTATATGCTGACTGATATTATATGTTGCGTACGTAATTAACAGAAAACATGGAAATAGGTTTTCATGTGTAGATTTCAATACATGTATGCAACATGAGCGTGTATCTGCAACGAGATGATGTATCTAACAGTTAAATTAAACATTAAAAGACCTTATTGCCCTTTTTAATATATCAAAACTGAAATAACAAAATAAATCACAGCCAAATGACTAGATACAATCCAACGGTTGAGCAAAAGATCCTTGGTTACCCAATAATAATGATTCCCCAATGAGTCAAGGCTTATACATATGACTTCTCTACGGGGAACGAAAAATTTGGGTAACCAATAATTATATGCTGACTGATATTATATGTTGCGTACGTAATTAACAGAAAGCATGGAAATAGGTTTTCATGTGTAGATTTCAATACATATATGCAACATGGGCGTGTATCTATAACGAGATGATGTATCTAACGGTTAAATTAAACATTAAAAGACCTTATTTCCCTTTTTAATATATTAAAACTGAAATAACAAAATAAATCACAGCCATGTGATTAGATACAATCCAATAGTTGAGCAAGAGTTCCTTGGTTACCCAATAATAATGGTTCCCCAATGAGTCAAGGCATATATATATATATATATGCAAAATTTATATGGAGAACCTTATATGAAGTACTAATTGGAGAACATTATGTTCTGCATTATATTCTGTTTATTATGTATTACAGAATCTAAAGCAGGACATATATGTCATATATATATATAGGCTTATTTACAATTTAAACCCTGTGTTATTAACAATATACAATTCAAACCCTCTTTTAATATATTTAGTAAATTTAACCCTGCGTTTTTTAACTATTTACAATTGAAACCTTTTTTAAAATAATTAGTAAAATTTTAANATATATATATATAACTTAAATTATATTTAAGTTATATATTTATATATATATATATTTATTTATTTATTTATAAAATAATTTTTCATTCCTGTTTTGCCCCTTCTGAAGCTTAGTCGATGTTTTGTTCTTTGATGCTCCTGCAATCCTGACCCTTCATTTCTAATATAAATCAATGGTTGATACACTAGTTACTTAGTTACTCAAATTTTTAGTTCCCGTAGAGAAGTCCTCATATATATATACATATAATTTAACTCTACATATAATTTAACTAAATTAGAATATCTCCAACATCTTTAAAAATAATATAATTAATTCAACTCCTAAATATTTATTATCTCAATATTGATGTTGTCTCCAACAATCCTCCTCAATTAAACTCTGTATTCATTTTTTTTTTAAATTTAAATGGCAGACAAAAAGCTAAAAAGTAAAAAAAAAGATGTTAATATAAAATTGATTAGAAGTGGGTTGAAATTCTTCATTAATAGAAATTGAAATAAAATTCTTAAATATTTATATTTAAAGAGGAGCTAGTCGACTCTTGGAATTTGATTTGAGAGGATTTTTCTCAAAATTTGGATTCAGAGTTCCAATAAAGGAGTGGTTGGAAATAGTAGATTTAAAAATATGAGCTTCTTTAAAATGTATATATAGAGAAGACGATAGTTGGTCACGAAAGTGATTGCCAATAATCATCCATCCGTGCTACAAAGCTTTTTTGTAGCGGATATGAAAAAATCCTAGAATTCTATCCAAAAATGCAGATAGAGTAACGTAGCCCGTAGCCCCCTATGCAGATAGAGTAATGTAGCCCCCTCAATTCACATCAAAAACCTAGTTCTAATCTTATTCGCTATAAAAAAACGCGGAGAGATAGATGCATCAATCGCTTGTCAGGGACCAGACCAAAAAAAAAATTTATATTTACAAAGCTCAAAACTAAAAAAAGAAAAACAAATATTAAATTGAGCTATGTGTGTCATGTGAGTATGTGACAAACATTAGAAGATAACCTGGAATATAAATTGAGTTCGAAAAAGTATTCGGTTCTTTCTACATTCTTCAAAATAGAGTAACAGATCTAACTGAAATATAATTTCCCAATGATTATCAAACATTCGGCCCAGAAATATCAGCGCTCCATCGTAGCAAAATAACTAAATACCCATGGCAAAACAACCAAAAACCTTCGCAGCTCTGGATAGCAAATGCTATAAAAAGAGCTTGCTTAGTGGTGCTCCGGATTTATATATTTAAATACGGACTTTTAAAGGCATCAAGTTGCAGTTAATTTAACAATAACAGCTTCAAGGATGCCATCAGACCTGAAGTTTGGAAAGAATAGCCTTGGATCAACAGGTCCTGGTAAGCTGAAATAAAGAGTGAATGGCCCAGGTGGACATTGTTGCTGTACTTTCATCTCAAAAACTCGACCATATCTAAAAACAGTTTTTTCACCAGTAGTTGCCACACCTCGAATCTGGACCTTCCCATCAAGTTCAATCTCGCAGCTAAAGTGCCCTGCTACAACAATATTCATCACCATCCAGAAGTGTTATTATAACCAAAAAAAATTGTTGTTAATGTGTGATTTACAAACATATCAAGGAACACATTGTAATCAAAGAACATGTTAAAGTAGTTGCATTGCAGGAAAGAAACAATAAATATTTCAGTCATTCGTTTTAAATCAAAAAGCTGTCCGCCAATTTTCTTATAACCTTTCGAGCTACTGATCAAATTTTCCGACCAAGAAAAGCAATAGTTCAAAAAGAGAATAGCAGTATCACCTACACATTAATAATTGAATAAGTTCAAAATTACACTCTGTGGTACAATAGTCTGTTATTCTAGTTTGGTTGTCTAGGACTCTAGGTATAAATTTCATCTAGAATAATTTAAGTTGTTAACGAGACACGGATTCTTAATGTTGAAACGAGACATTTTACCTTCTTCTAGCGGAGCTCAAAGTGTAATTCAGCAAGGCCTCTAGACAACTACATTTAAGTTTTCCTTTAGATTTTATTTAGGATGGAGTCCATCAATTTTTTATTAGAAAAAGAGAATATTCCTTTTAAGTGTACGAAAAAATTTATGAAATTACGTGTTATATGTATATGATTAGTCGGATCCACATCCAAGAATTTGAATATTTTTAACTAACAACCTGACACTTGGATCTGCACTTGTGTTTAACACCTGTAACCGAGTCTAGGTAACATAGAACCAACAACGATGTATTTCCACCCAATGATGTTAGTCAAAAAATAGCAAATCATGTCAATTCTGACATGGATCAATCAATTATTTCTGCAGGGAATTGTATGAATATTCAATGATGGTAAATAGTATCCAACTGACTTGCCTTGTTTTTTTCTTCTAATTCTGTCTTGTACTCTTATTTGTTTAGATACGCAAAGAATTTAATATAAAACATATTCTCCGTCAAGTTTGCAGGATCAAAGTAATTATATAAGGAGGAAGATTACCAGGATCTCTCTTGACTCCAGGAAGTGCAACTTGGAAGAAATAGGCAGATGCATTGACACCAATGTCCAGGGCTCCAACAGATGGTCCGGTACTCCCATTTTTAGCTGTCCCGGTCAAGATAGTACTTGTTTTAAATATATATTCTTCAACACTGGAAATGGATAAAAGCGGCATCATGCAAGGGCTGTTGACATTGAAGGTTGTCGAGGATGCAGAAATTCGCTTAGGATCATAACTAGTCTTCTTACATGAATTATGTTGAAATCTCTCCGAAATGCTACCATGGTCGTTTGAATTTTTTGCTACCAATGTGTCCCCACTATTTTCCCAGATAACTCCTTTTTCCTTCTTTCTGTAAGGTAGAGTATCCATGCCAGTAATCCCAGAAAATCCTGCCATAGAAATTTAAATTCATTAACTCAAGTCTCAAGAGATGGCTCTTGTTTTGTTCTCACGAATGTAGTATAATTAGGTATTTCTATTTTCTGCAGCAATTCTCTGTTATTTGCCCAAGTAAAAAACCTTTCCAAGTCCACACTATCATCTCTAACATAGCAAGAACAATCAATAAAAATCCAATATCCTGACCAAGCTCTATTCAAGATTTATTGACAATAATTTATGACTAGAGAGAAATAAGAAAAATGATCGCCATCACATGTATATGAGGAATTACATATTTACATTACATATCGAATTAAATTTTACACTTAATTGCTAATCCAGATTGGTATTGAAGCAGAAGATGCAAATTCATATAAATATATTAAGAAATTAGACACATATAGACGGAAAACACTACGACTGTGATGTGGCCACTCATGAATTCAACTAACGTTCTTAATTATAATACTTATAATTTTTTGTGTTAAAATATGTGCATCTAATACTGTTAGCTGGGAATTCCATTATCAATACTTAAATAGCATGTTTTCGTAAATTAGCTACCACATACTTAAATCAGTATACAGTAAATAACATCTTTAACATCATCTTAGATACTAATAAATGTACACATTTTCCTATTCAACAGGGCTCGATAATTTTACTGTATTTCAAGCTCTAAAAGAGGGAGTGCTGAAGTTTAGTTTTTATAACTGAAATTCTATAGTGTTTTATGTTTAGAACCATCTCTTTAAACTAGGGAAACCCCCCCTCAAATGATACCTAAAAGGCTAAAAAGGTTGAGAAGAAATATGTACAACTTGTTAAATTTTGAAAGAGCGATTGATTAATAATTGGAAATCCGTGTTGGCGCCTAAAATAATTGAAAATGACGAATCATATTGGCGCCTAAAAAGTTGAAACAGGATTCATATTGGCACCTGAAATATTGAATATGGTGATTCATATTGGCGCCTAAAATGTGAAAATGCTATTTTAGTATAGAATCATTATCCATCAGAGTTATCGATTAGATAATCATGTCATTGTTTGTGGCACTACTAATATTTTACGTGCCTCCCATGGGAAGTCCATAATTCATGGTAAGGTAGCGAATCCTAGTCACATTGCTGCTTGGTAGTGCCCTATGCCTAAGGGTCAGCAATCCTGTTTTAACGACTACTGCATACAACTATGAATACTATATACAGTTACGAGCACAGTCTCTTGCAGGATGATCAATCATCACAATCCAGATGACCAGATATATACTGATATTACCAAGTCATAAACATGAAAGATGACGTGTCTACCACACTTGAGTGACATGCAAAATATAAGAGTACCGTAAGCCTGATAGGGTGAACCAATTCTATTTCCTCACTACTAATTGTGCCCATAAACATTACAGTACCTCTGCAGCTCGCGGCTGCCGCACAAACATAATCTTCCACTATATGGAAGCACTATCTAGGCCTTAATGCTACTGTTACTGCCAAAATTCAAACTATACATTTTACTCGATAAGTTTGCTAAGATGCAAAATCAGCTCGAGTCGAGCTTCTGATCAGCATAATCAGTCATGTCAAAATTTTAAATGTTGACAACTATCAAGTACAAAACACACACACATGAAATCCATCAGTGTAATCTAAATCATATAAAATGCATGCCTTCTCATCATAATTCTTATGCCATTTATATATAATTTTGGGAAGCACTAACTACTGATATTAAAATTATGTAAGCTAATGCAAAACCCTGTACGTAAAAAAGTTATAAACTTAATAATAATGTTCTGCATATACAAAAAATGTTGAGATTACTCACAAATTAAGGGTGATTAACCAACCAATAAGATCAAGATTTCAAGACGTCGTCGTTTGATCTGCCGTTGATGCAACACCTTCTTCTATGATTCAGTGGTGCCCTAGGCCGAGTTATAATCCTCTAATATATACTGTAAATGTTTCATCAAGATATGTAATCACAGTATCAACGACTTAATAGGAAACTATGCACCATTAATGAAAATTAACTTGAAAAGGCACTTTATCAAATGGGTTTAAGGGAACGGATTAGTGTTAATTATCCAGGTTAATCCATCTGTCAAATGCATCAAGTTCAGTACCATTTTTTAATTTATTATTAGGGAAAATCAATACGTATCTCAATTATTCCGATTTTATTATTTAGCTCTTCTAAAAAAAATTAATATGTATCTCAATTATTCCGATTTTATTGTTTATCTTAAGGAAAATTACATAAGTTGATAATATTTTTTAGTATGGATATTTTTATAATTATATATAATTATCTGTAATTACACCAACCTCCTCGTATATTTATATGAGAATTTTTTTAATATACAGTTAGTAGCCTTAGTAATATTAATCTCTTTCATGTTTCTTAAATTTTAAATTATTTAATTCAAATCATTTTCGGATTTTGATGTAGACAAAATTTTGGTGACGTAATTATTATTTTAACACGTCAGCCGCAGCCGGTGATATGTGTCGAAACTAAAGGGAAAAAAACTCGTTTTTATATATCTTGTATTGTGAACCCTAATATAAATTTGGGAATTTTTTTTAATAGATCAATTGAGATGAAATTAATTGGAAGCAGTAGCATAATAAACTCAAAAGTGGTTTTGAAAGCATTATTTCTATACAAGTACGAATATGAACAATTTGGACCTCCAATTTTTAATTTATTTTTTATTTTTATTTTTAATTTATAAAAAGTATTGAATAGAATTTAGTTAGATTCTTTTTAACCTATAAATTTTCTTTTTAATTTAAAAATGTCTTTCTCATTTTTTTTATTATGGACCCGCAACCGCTACCTTTTCGGGTGCGTACTGGTAAATCCACGGGCTCACACAATAACCTTCAAATCACGTGAATCAGGTAAACTGCACAAGTGACCAGGATGACGTAATCACTGAGCGAACACTTACTGGCCTCTTTCTCATTTTTAGCTATGTAAGAGTAAGACTAATGAATATATTATATTAACTATATTTTATAAGATTACTTAAGTTCGTATAATTTGAAAAGGTGTAATACGTTTAGACGTAAAATGACGATTCACTAAAATTTATATAGTTAGAGCAAGTCCAGTAATGTCTTAGGATCTGTTTGGGAGTCCTGTTGAAAACTGTTTTGCTGCGAGAAAAAGTACTGGTGAAAAAAATGTTGTCAAGAAAATCAAATGACTGTTTGGTTATTTTTTTAATTTATGCATATTTTGATATATAATATATAAAAATAATGTTTTTGAGAAGGTTTGATGATCAACATTTTTCAAAAGTATGGGAGGACATGTTTTTTCTAACGGTAACTTTTAAACCAAAATCGCTTTTACAAACAGCACGTTTTAGAATTTACTAAACACCTTTCTGACAGCTTTTCAGCAAAAAGCTGTTGTAGCTGTCTGAAACAACAATACCAAACGGGGCCTTAGTTGATTTTCAATAAATATTATAAAATAATGTGTCATAGTGATTTAGGTAATCTATTTTGCATGTCAACTCCAACGATATTCTCTATATTCATTCCCTATTATTATAATAATAATAAATTTGAATCTAGCTAGTTTTAAAAAGAATAAAAGAGAAAATATATGAGGAAAATGAATTTTTTATTCACTAGGATAATTCTATATGATCTCTATTAATAGGACATGACTATTAAAATTTAGAATATCCAAGTGATTTAAGAATCACTAGGATACCGTTGAATTTGTATTTTATGTCATATTCCTTATTTTTGAGCTTATGAGCTCATTTAAGGATGTTATTGGACTTGCTCTAAAAGCTTCCCTAAATGTTGTCCTAAATTAAAATTTAAGGAATGTAACAAAAAAAGTGCAACAATAGTGTCCTAGTGATTCCTTAAATCACTAAAACACTCACTTCCTTCCTTATTTTTAGAAACCTCTCTTTTTGTCCTAACTAATATTTTATTATAAATTATTACAAACACTCTATTTCTCTCTCTATTATATATTATACTTTAATGATAAATAGTAATTTTAATAATAAAATATTAAATAAAGAATGAGGATAAGTAACATTGTTGGAGATGAAATTAGTTATCCATCTACTAAGTTACTAGGAACTAATTTCTTATATTATATTTAAGAAATGAGTTAGGACATTGTTGGACTTGCTCTTAGATTTGATTGATAATCAACTACACCTAAAATAGTTATATTGAAAAATTAAACATTGTTAATATTAGTGAATTTTATGTGTGTGTATATATATATATATAGTGGTATTTCAGTATAAACCAACTTTGACTAGAAATTAGAAACTAGAAACTAACCTTATTCCCTCCGTTTTTAATTTGATTTTTCCATCAAATGACAATTCATTTTTCAAATTTAACATCACCACATTTTTTTCCATATTCCAATGATCAGTTTGCATAGTATATATGCTATATTCTGGTGACTTCAAAATTAATCACAAATTTATATTATATTTGTTACCAGATTGAAATGAAATCACTAATTTATATTAAATAAATCACAAATATGTAATATAAAAATCACTAATTTGTATTATAAGAATCACCAAAGTCACCAGTTTTGTTAAATAAATACATATGGAGTTCGTCGAAAACAATGGAAGTCGCCGGGATATAGCATATATAGTATGCAAACTGATCGTTGGGAAATGGAGAAAAATGTGGTGAAGTTAGATTTGAAAAAATGGTCACCAATTGACGGAAAAAATCAAATTTAAAACGGAGGGGAATAAATGGGATTGTGTACGAGAGGATATATTTTAATTGTGTGTGGTGCTTCTAGGAGACATTAGATTTGATTAAATATGTGGTTTAGATTAGTTTCTAGTTTATAAGTTTGACCTAGATTCTATTTGAGTATTTGCCTATATATATAATATTTATTTTAAATATTTTTGTATCGTGTCATTTATTTAGAGTAAATATTTATATTTGACATTAAATTTATTATATATTTTCCGTATTTTGTATATTAATAATTAAAATCTATACTTATAATTTCCGTGACATGTTCTTTCTTAATTTTTTTCACATGTCGTTTTAACTTTTAACACACAATTGTAGGTACTTTGATGGCATAATAAAATTTATTATTATTAATTATTATTTTTTTAAATTAAAATTTTAGTTACACATTTTAATTCAAAAAAAAGAAATTTTTAAAAATAATAATTTTTATTATACTTTTTAAAACACCTAAAATATGTTCTAAAAAGTAAAATGACATATAGAAAAATTGAGTGCTAAATTGTCAAGTCTACCATTAATTCTCATTTTAGAGTTATTTCAATATAATTACATTTTAAAATATAAGAATGCTACATGTACAAAATTATTTCCCTAATTCATATTCCAAATGACATGGCACTGATAATACATTTTTATGAAATATTTTAATGAATGAGATTTATATAAATATAAGAGGGTTCATTATTTTTTTTTGAAAATTCGTACTTGCATTAATTAAATTTCCTTCGGGACAAGGTTACACAAAATGAAATCAGGGTTTGTATAGTACCACTCATTAGAACTTGACATAGAATAATCAGCTTGTGCTAATGTATGAACTACATTATTCGCAGATCGGTGTACGAAAACAATTAACACTTCCACAAAGTGTTTAAGCAACCCCTTACAATCCTCCACAAGCGTATCAAAAATCGATCTACCTTGGATCACTCGAAACGCATCAACTAGAAGCTTGACATCTGATTCAAAAATACATTTATTTATTCTCCACATTTTCACCCATGACAATGCCTCCTTTAAGCTCAAACCTTCAGCCTCCCTAGCATATGATCGACCTCGGACTATGTTCGTTCTAGCTCGAAGAAACCCTCCACTATCATCTTGCACCACATAACCGAATCCCACATGCTCACCTCCTTATCTGCACGTTACATCTATATTAACTTTAATCTACCCAGCTGAAGGCTTACACCACTGTCTTCGGTTTATCTGTTCACTAACTCGATGCGGTTTATCTGTTCACTAACTCGATGCTGGTCATCTTCCTCTCGAGCTCTATTCCAATCTGTGAGCATGTTCAACGCCATTGATTTAACAGCAAATGACGATGTATTAATCTTCTCCCAAATCCATTTATTCTTCCTACGCTACAGCTCTGGCATAACAGGCCAATCATCCAGTAATTTTCTTTATTAACCAAGTTGAAAACTCGCTTCAAAACATTCATATCTGTATTAAAACATAATATGTGAAATTTGGGAAATATTTTTTAAAAAAATTTGGGACATGTAGTATTACTCGATCTTCAAAATATTATATATTTATAATACCTTTTTATAAATCTTAACTACATGAAATTTCAAATATATGATTAACAAAAACAATTTTTTTTTAACATTATAAATTTATTTAATATACATTTGCACCAAATTTTATATTATCTATTTTTTATATATAAATTGAGAAATTTGTGTTTGTGAATATTGTAATTTGATAAAAAAATATATGTGAATGGTATAATGGTATAAAAGATGAAAGTAAGGTACGTTTAGTATTTGATTCACTTCACAATAAATTTTTCAATAACAAATAAATAATAGAACAAGTTGTCATGAAATAAAGCACGAGATAATCAACTCTTGTAAAACAAACAACGAAATTATATGACATGAAAAACTCGTGTATAACATGTATTATTAATTAAATCAAGTATCAATAATATAATAAATTAATCAATCATATCTCATAGTGTTTTTCTCAAACCTTCATGCTAATCAGACTATTTATGAATAACACAACCAATCTCTTGTCGCGCTATTTTTCTCAAACCTTCATGTTTAAACATGTTCATCAAATATATTATGAATATGTTGTTTGGTATACGTTTATTCATTTGAAAAGTTAAAATTACCAATAATTGATATTTAACATAGTTTGGTTATCAAAAATATAGAAAGCTGAAAGTTTAAATACCTACATGATGTGACAAATAGCTCACCGAGCCCCCTTGGTTATTCAATTTTTCCACATCAATTACACATAAAATAATTGACACAAAATCAGAAAAGGCAGGCTATATATGTAATAAAAATTAACATTTTTAAAATATCATATGAAAAATAAAAAAATATACCAAATAATATATGAGAAATTAATATCTAGGAATTATAAAATCTATCATGTTAAACAAACAAAATTATACTATTTTTAAAAAAACTTAATATTAACAAGAAATATTATTTATTATAACAAGTTAATTCTTATGTTATATCAAATGACCTTTAGCCATTCCAAATTTAGTTAACAAATTTTACCATACTTATTACACAAGTCTTTTCATACTTGTCATAAAGTATTACCATTCTTAATACCTAATTGCCTACCTTTGTGACGATTGTGAGAGTAATTTGATTACAACACTATGGAGGCCCTTTATTGGAATAACGGAAAAAAGTAATGAAATTAGTCAAGAAACAGCTTCCTGACTAAGCTTCCACAGAAGATGGATGGTAGTTTTTGTATGAAAAGGACTGAGTTAGCAAAGATCTAAAGCACAAGTGTGTAATCAATGGTGATTACACATGACAAGTACCTTAGAATATCAATGAATATTTGAGTTTCACATGTTATCCTCTACGTGTGAATATTTCCGAACCCTTTGTCAGTTGCCTACATACCCTATGTATATGGATCAAGTCCATATGTAGTTCTAGGTGGTTATGACTCTTTGGATGAGTGATCAACTGTATTTTGATAAGGTTCATCCTCAGTTTGAATGTTTATCTCGAAGTATTTGAGTAGAAATAAGTTTTCTAGATCTAGTATGACTCCTTGGAATCTCCTTCATGATAAAGAATCGGCCACATATAATAATATATGTATTTTTCTAGGAATTATTTTGGATTTTATGTAGATATCAAGATAATTATCTCCTGTAATCGTGGAGAAATGTTGGTCCCTGATATTGTAGAGGGGGGGGGGTTGAATACAATATCTAAATTTACTAGCAGAATTTCGGATTTAAAAATATTATTTTAAATTATCTCGAAATATTAATTTTAATGAAATACTGTTGAAGTAGAAGATATGATTTTTAACTTGAAAAGTATTACAAAATTAATATGATGAAAGTATAAATAACTGTTTACGAATCTAGAACGATTTTGACATGAATTATTCTAATTTAACAATTATAATTAAAACCAGCACATAAATTCTATGAATATTACAATCAGACAAATTACTGAATTTGAATGTTTTCAACAATATAAATATGAAGTCTAGAGCCTCATATTTATAGAGGATGAGAAACTTGTATGACTTTTAATCAGGACATTCTTCAGACACTTTTTAAGCCTTCAGACCTTTGAAAAAAATCATGGGTATGACTTTTCTGGTCGGTATGACCCTTGAAAAACTCGGTATGACTTTTGTATTCTGTTCGGTATGACCTTTTGAATGTAGCTCGGTATGACCTTTTTTCATTTGCTTCAACATGAAGATAAAGGGAATTCAATATGACTTTCTTTAATAGCTAATTCGGTATGACTTTTGTTAGAAGCCATTTTTAGTATGACTTTTATTAATAAATCAATTAGACTTATTAATAATTCATACAAAGTTATTTTTTTGTAATAAATTTATTCTTCTTAATTTTAATTAAATAATTTAGGAATTAAATTAATTCAACTCGAATTAATTTAACAATTATATTAAATAATTAATTTAACTTTTGATAGAAGAATTAAAATACTTTTTTGACTACACAACCATTGTTGTTACCACCGAAATCATTCTGTCTTCGCAATGTCTTCTATTTTAAAATTATTTTAGCTAGATGATGAATATTTATAGATGTCCGGTTCATTTGTGTTATACAAATATCAATATTCTTCACCTTTTAACATTAAAAGATATGATCTTCTATCCTTCTTCTACTTCACTATTTTTCCTCTTTTGTTTTCTTTTTCTAGAATCTCCGTGTAGTAGCCACTTAAAATTTTCGGTATCTTCTGAACTCTTCTGAAATACTACTTCTTTATTTTTAATTGACGCTTGAACATATTAATGAACTTTTTCCAATATTGAGTAGCAACCTCATAAAAATACTTCTGATAGTAGGATTCTTCATGTCTGGTTGACTTTCTTCGTCTTGATTCATGTTATCATATTTATTATGTACTTCTCTTTCTTATCTGAGTTGAGTTGTCATCTAATTATTACAAATAGGCCTAGTCATATCCCTTTTAAGAAATCACCTCCTAAAAATCAGGTGAAACAGTCCAGGCATGACTACTCTTCCAGGAGGTGCCTAACAGCTATTCTGGAAGCTGACTTTTGGAACCTAGAATCTGTTTTCTGGAAACTAGGACCTCCCAGGTAAATTCTCAACTTTATTGGCCTCCCGTAACCTCCCCAAAATAGGTTCCAGTCTTGATATAATGGAAGCTTTCTGGATAATGAAACCTTTGCCCTAGCGGATCTTTATCTCCAAGTGGTTCCTCACCCTTGGATGACTCCTCACACTCCGGATTCTCTTAATAGCCTCCATGGTTCACACTTACACAGTTGAACATCTATTATTCTTCTTAACCTGCCTTGGAACCTCTTCAGGAGCACAATTAAATGATGGATTGGACCTCAAATAACTTATGAGCCTAAATCTAGCCCATGTGAGATTTTGTGTACAACGGTGACCAAGATATATTATTTATAATAATTATTCAATTATAATTATTACCATATATAATAATTAATTAAATAAAATTATTATACTATAATATGCCTTGAATCACCCAAAACCCATACTCCTATGTTAGATTTAAACCAACACACAAGATCGGCTCGACAGGCAAGTAATATAAGTCATCATATGGGGCATTCATCATTTAAGGATAATTTTTTAAAAAAAAATCTAGGGAATAACTTAGAAATGGAAAAAAAATGAAAAATTATGTCAGTTATTAGAAGTTAAAAAATAAAAGGAGGCATATTTTAATTAGAAATTAGAAAAATAGCATGTCACAATAATGGTTGGATGGCTTTGATTATGTTATCAATAGAAGAAATACTGGGTATTGACCATTTGTATCACAATTTAAAGGAAAATGGTCCAAAATATCACAATTTTAAAAAATGGTCCTTTTTATCACAAGAAAATGCATCTTTAAATTGCGTTTTTTATAAAAAATATTATAAAATTACGTGTTTTAATAATTATGTAAATAAAATAAAGAAAAAAAATAAAAAATTCATGAAAACGCATCATGAAGATGCGTTTATTAAGATAACGTATAATTAATTTATGACTTTTCAAAAAGTTTAGCAGACTTTAGAAAAACTAAGGCCTCGTTCTAGGGTTACACAGTAACTTCAAATTTCTAGGATATAGGTTACAATGTTAAAATTCCTAGATTTAATAAAAACTATTTTGGTTTATCGCTGTTACTTTAAGTTATATAGTTATTTTTTATTTAAATTATTTATACTTTTAAAAAAAATTATTTTTAATAATAATAATTTTATTATTATAAAGATATGTATGAAATTAATTATAAACTTTTATAAAAATATTAAAATAACAAATTAAAATAATACATTCAAAATTGCTATTTAAAATATTTATATCATTTATAATTATTATAAAAACAAATAAAAATTTAATTATAAACTAATGTAAGTATAATTAAAATTTTAATTATAAACTATTAAAAATTGTTTTATAAAATATTTATAAACATAGTATATTAAAACATAAATATTTGAAATTTCAAACATTTATTTGATTTGTAGTGAAGATAATAATTATATTGACGCAAAATGAATTAAAAGTTGGTTAAAACCATTTAAAAAATGATATATGAAATATTTAAAACATAAATGTTTGAAAATATTATTTAGAAAATATGTGTATATTATAATTTATTTTAAACATAAATAAATAAAATTATATAAACTAATATAAAAATAAATAAAAGTTTAATTATAAAATATTATTTAATTAGAAAATATGTTAAAGTGTATTTATAATTTGTCATTACTGTGTAACTCGAGTTGGCCACGGTGGCTATGTTTTGTTTTTCAGTAACACTAAATACCTTCAAAATATAAGTTCCTTTGTTCATTTTAAAATTTATACAACCAAATAACTTATCCAAATTTCAGGGAACTAAGTTACTGAGGTGGGTTCCAGGCAACCAAACGTGAAGATAAGTTACATGGACTTGAACATGGGTCCCAACATTATTCTGCCTTTTGTGATCATGTGCCTCCCATCGAGTATCAGCAATTTTGTTCCAAAAAAACCAATAAAACAAATTAATCAACCGTTTGTGTGCGACTTAAACGATCAATATTTTAAATTATGATTATTTGGGTCATTTACTTTTAAATTGTGATATTTTAGCCCTTTTTTCAGAAATACTAGCAAATTTTAATTTTAAAAATTTGATCAATGAGTTTGCTTGTAAAATTGTGAGAAAAATAAATTCTTAAGAGTTCGTTTGGTTAATCATGTTTATCTACTTCCTATGAAAGTTATAATTCTATGGGTATTTAAAATCCTTATAAAGTTCTTAATTTTTTTTGTTTTGTTGATAAATAAGTATCTCCACCTCCTAGATAAGTGCAAGTCACCAAGAGGAGGGGAGAGTGGGTAAACAACTTTACCCCTTGTGTGAATTGCAACTTCTTCCTGTATATATGTTAACTAAACACTAAGTCATGAGAGTTTAGTATCTAGTAATGAGAGCGGATTTCCCCGATTTTATTATGAGTATCTCCTAATATAGGGTAATTTTTTTTGAGATGTCATATGTCATCTCAAAACTCAGGACCATCCTGCACTCCCACCAACACAAGTTAATCATTTTATAAGTGACCCAAAATTGAAGGAATAAAATGACTCGTAAATTCTTCGTCCACTTGTTATATACAGGGGATGGAAGTTAATAGAAATGAGGTAAATGATCGAGAACGTAAAATAATACGCAGTAATTGTTTGAACTTTGGGTTAAAAAGACTTTCAAATAAAAAAAAATTGGCTTAAAAAGTAAATACAACTAAAAAACTAGTCCATATAATAATAACGCAAGATGGAATACTTGACCAGAAGTAAGGAGCAAGTAATGCAATCTCTCGAGAGACGTGAATCTTTGTGAAAATTCGAGATCCATCAGCATCAGCTTCAAAAAGAAGAAAACATTCCTTCTGATTCCGACCATCTGGGATTCCGTTATATATTCTTTATAACATGCAAGTAACAACATTAGGGTCCGGCTACTGTCCCTCTGTATACATTTTCATATTTACCATAACATTCTCTTAAAGCAGGTTCGATATAATGCTATACTCGGTTCTATTGCTATATTATAGCAGATTTACTCGAAACATGGCAAATGTACAACATGCACGGAAACTACTAGAAGATAAGTGTAATCATTTGCTTGATCAAGAAACTTTTACACGCTGTTAGTAACTAGTAAGTTTGTTCTACACATCTGGTGACTGGTGAGTGAGAATATTCAATTTACCTATTTAATCAAGTAAAAGAAAAAGAGAGCCAGACAGATCAGATAAGAAAAGAAATAAAAGGGCAAGTTGGACCAGTCAAAGCCAATCATTCTAAATACTTGACACTCACATTGCTTTGCCTAAACGGCTTCTTGAAGATTGAGCTATCTAGTATTAACTGTTTTTTAGATTTCTTTCCTTTAGGAAAAGCAAAGTGAGAACATCTGATATTATTATAGGGGCTTGGCTTCTCCTAGTTAGTTTTAGCAGACAGCTGGCACAGTGCCCAATGATGTTTCAGATCTAGTAATTTGTTGTCTACTCATTCTTTTGTTTGTCTTATGTATATACAACATTTAAATTTATGTATTACTGCTGCTATATATATAAGGCTATAACTTATAAGCTGTCGTTTCCATTCTGCTCATATATTATTCCTTCCCTCCACAATACTATTATCAGCTTTTATCTGTAAAATAATCACCTTGGATCATTACATTCATTTCATTGATTACATGGAGGTACATTGATTTCTCTCTTAAAATTTATCTTGTGAAAATATAGAGTATAATATGCTAGAAATCTTTTGTTGTATTAAGAATCGACCGAGTGGCAGTTATAACTTACAAGAAACTCTGATCAGGGTTCAAATTTTTTGTCACTATTTTCAAAGAAAAACAGATACAACTTATATGATATTAGTTGGCAAAAAAAACCCTTAGATGATGTTGGTTGTTTTTATAGCTCTCCTTGACCTTGTGCTAAATGACTGTTTTGCAGACTATTGAAATGAAGGTAGAGATGGTTGGCATTCATGAAAAAAGGCTGCGAAAATGCTTGTCCAAATTGAGAGGTATGAATTCCACTACATTTAAAGAAAGTTCTATATATTTGTTGCCTTTGGCCCAGTTGTGGTGTCCTATCCTGTTTAGAAGTTAGTAATTGAATATATAAGGGTAAGATGGGGAACACCCGAACCTCCCCAGAAGTTTGTTGCATGAGTCTTATGCATTGATTATGTCCTTTCTAATTCGTAAAATGAAGTTGAACTTTTGTGCTGCAAATTGGCAATTTCATGTCTTCAAGCATTTCACATGTCCGCAAATTATGCTGGATTTATTTATCTATTATGAAAACATTTTTGTGTGCTTATTTTAGAAGAACAGAGGGACTCCATTAATTGAATCCTATATTCTGCTTAGGTTTTGAACTAAATAAGCTCTGTTTTTCTGATTGTAATTTCTTTTCTCATTTTTATTTAATCAGTTTTGCTTTGTAATAATAACCGAACCAAGAATTTTGAAAGTGAACACCAGTTCATTTGCATTTTGCAATTTTCAATTTCTAAAACCAAAGATATATGATTTTGATATTGGTTTTATCCTAACACCGAGCTGAACCAAACCATGCTCTCTCCCTTACTACTAGTACTAATGGAAGAGATTGTCCCATCAACCAATTCATATGTAATCAAGTTGATAAAAATAAGCTATCTCATACATGCGTATAATAATCTCTGCAAATCATCCTAGTTATATGCTTTGGTTATATCTATGTTCTAATGCAGGAATAGAGAAAGTAG
>QRFB01005626.1:0-40024 GCA_008931105.1 Oenanthe javanica
TGATCCAGCACTTGTACAAGAGGTTTTCTTTGGAAATGTTCTCTCTGCTAATTTGGGTCAGGCGCCTGCTAGGCAAGCAGCACTAGGGGCAGGTTTACCTAAGACAGTAGTATGTACCACCATCAACAAAGTTTGTGCATCAGGGATGAAAGGTTATTCCTCCACATNTTTCTTGATCCATCTCATTTTATTGTCTATGCTCTTAGCTTCCACCACATTTTTGCTTTCTGAGGTTTATAAATTGTAGCCATTACCTTTCTTTTAAGAATTTAATTTGTATCAACTACTAGGGCTTCCATCATTAATATATCAAGAGTCTGTAAAGGACCTTAATATCAATTACTTATTATTCATGGGGTTGCTTCCCTCTTCTTGATTTTATGATTTTACTATTATTTAGTTTTATCAGCCAAGATATATGTACTATAGCTACACTGCTGGTTGTTATCGGTACTAATGGACATAAATAATTTGTTTTAGAATTTTATTTAGATATCCTATTTAACTAATTAGCTTTTATGCTTTCAGCTCATTACTTGAATTAACTTTTCTTCTTTGCCGCACAGATGTTTGTATTGTTGGTGTTGCGCGTACACCAATGGGAGGGTTTCTTGGAACCCTTTCATCCTTATCGGCCACCAAGCTTGGATCCATAGCCATTCAAAGTAATTTAACAGGCTTTCCCTTTTAGAACTATGTTCCATAATCCATATTGCTTTGCAACTTTTCTCAAAATAGTACGTAGTATTTTTTTTCTAAAATAAAAAACTCTTTTAATGTTTATTTGTAGACGCTCTGAAAAGGGCAAATGTTGATCCAGCACTTGTACAAGAGGTTTTCTTTGGAAATGTTCTCTCTGCTAATTTGGGTCAGGCACCTGCTAGGCAAGCAGCACTAGGGGCAGGTTTACCTAATACAGTAGTATGTACCACCATCAACAAAGTTTGTGCATCAGGGATGAAAGGTTATTCCTCCACATATAGTAACAAATAAATCTTGTCTCTCATTCTTTCCCAAAAATGAGCCTTTTCTTGCTATATATATATATACATATATATTAAACTAATGGTACAATTTTCTCCTTTGCAGCAACAATTCTCGCTGCGCAAAGTATCCAGTTGGGTATAAATGATATTGTGGTGGCTGGTGGAATGGAAAGCATGTCCAATGTCCCCAAATACATAGCAGAAGCAAGGTATGCATTCCTTGTTACTTATATGAATATGAGCTGCACTTTCTATTTTGTTTTTGGTTCTCTGTATATTGTTTCTAATGAAGGGTAAATCATATATATTATGATGGATTCATTGGTATACAATCTACCGATATCCTTCTAAAAATTTGTCTTGGTTGTACTATTTGCATAGTGGGGTTTTTGCAGTGTGCATGCTAATCTAGATTCTAGCTTTTGGTGGTTCCATTGCAGTGCAGCTACAAACCTTATTAAACCTAAATTTGCATTTTGAATTCGTATTGTGTCATTTGTCAAATTTTTTTCTTTAAGAAATTACCCTTTACAAATGATATTCAGTTTTCCATGACACTTGGGTTTGATAGTTGCTGGAATTCACATTTGTATATCTCAATTCTTAATTAGGGTCACAGGATCATGATTTCAATATTGTTATTTGGTTACTGACCACTTGTTTGTATTAAACCTGAAAGTACGGCCAATATAACTGCATCATCTTGATAAACATGCTCCATTGACTCCGTCAATCATCTATAACACAATTGTTACTTCATCTTACTAGAGAACTCATGCCATTAAGATGTCAGGCATAACGAGTGTCGTAGCTTGTAAGTGTTTCCATTTAGGCTAGTAACGCTTTTAATTTTAGTGGATAATGCTTCAAACCCTTTATGTAAGGTGTGAGTACTTAATTATCTGTCAAAATATGTCATGTGTCATACAAGAGGTAAGAAAAAAAACTGATATGCATTTGCACAGAAGTTGCAGGTAGGTTTTATAACTTGCTTCTGCATTTATGCATTTATACAGATGTATTGGCTTCTTTGTTGCACAGAATGACAACCTTTAGTGAGAAGAGACTAGGGAGTGGTAACATTATAATCTAAACTTACCTGCAGGAAGGGATCCAGGTTTGGACATGATTCTCTTGTCGATGGATTGCTAAAAGATGGGCTGTGGGATGTGTATAATGATTTTGCCATGGGGTCTGCTGCTGAAATTTGTGCCAAGCAACATGGCGTGTCAAGAGAGGATCAGGTAGCTGCACAGCACCTACAAGTTTGTTTTTTCGTAGAAATCATATACATATAATGAGCTATATTTTTTTCTACTGTGTACTCGATACATCCACATTGGTCAAATCAATCTTAACCTTTTAGTCTTTTAGATTGATAGTCCCTACATAAATACGTATATGATCCTAAGTATGCTTTGCTAGAATTTTTAGTCAAGGATTTTTAGTCAGAATGGTTTATATTAAGAATACAACGTTCATTGTTCAAAGTACTTTGATTGTATGGACTCTCAGAACCAGTACTATAAAATTTTGTTATAACATAGCTAGTAATCAACTCTTTTGGCTAACGTATGCAGGATAACTTTGCCATTCAAAGCTTTGAGCGTGGCCTTGATGCTCAAAATGATGGCGCTTTTACATGGGAAATAGCACCGGTAAGTACCTGGGTTGGCTATAAGGAACTTGTGCAATGCATTATCGGTGACCACTAAATCATATCATCATTATATTTTAGGTTGAGGTTCCTGGGGGAAGAGGAAGGCCGTCAACGATTGTTGACAAGGATGAAGGTCTAGGAAAGGTGAAACTTCGTAACATTTATGTACCTATTGTTAATTGTTATGCACATGTAGGTCTTTCCCTTAATTTAGTTTCTGATGTATCAAATATATTTGAAAGTAAATCTGCTTTAGTAGTATTGAAAAACAAAACCTTTATATTCTGGGTATCAGATTTGGCAATAAAAAGGCACATTTTTTTTTATATAAATAACAATGTGTAATTACGAGTGAGAAGTAGAAAACATCATATTAATTTTGGTGTGAAATGCTAACTAGGTTGGGTACATGTCATATGTGAGTGTGCAATTATGCATAACTTGTCATACAAATGAATGATTCTACTGTATGCAATTGTTTGGGTTCATCCTTCTCATTCAAAAACTTTCTCGTTATGTCTTTTTAGTTCTTATTGCATCCTAAATTAAATTTTCTTTTTTTCATTCCGTGGTTCCTCATTTCAAAAGTTTGATGCTGCAAAGTTGAAAAAGCTCCGTCCAAGTTTCAAGGACAATGGTGGTACTGTCACTGCAGGCAATGCTTCCAGTTTAAGGTTCATTTCTTTATTAGATTAGTTAAAGTTTCTTGTTATAATTCTAATTCTGCGGGAAGGTGTTCACTCAGTAAATTTTTTAATTGTTTCTGTCGATAACAAGGCCTGAAACCCCGGTGAACTGATAGTATGTTGATAGTCTGATCCAAGGATGCTCACACACTTTTTATTTTAATTTTAAGGGAGCAGGGATTTCTTGTTAAGAGGGTGATGCAGGCTTTGCAACAGCCCCAAGGTGTATTCAAACCAAACCCACTATAACTTGAACCCAACACCTGCCACTGAGTGAACGAGAGGTTCAAGCTGTTGCCCGAGCCATAAACAGGCATACTCCCATTAGGGAAAACCATGAACCACACCCACCAAGTAGTAACCCTATCCAACATTTTCATTATTATAGTAAGTATTAAACCCTTGTACTCTTGAAACTTTCAAGGGAGAGGTGAAAACTGTTGGGACGGCCATTTGATTATGGTGCAAGCACTTGAACTTTATAAAATATAAGAAATATAATATACTTATTTTTATATTCTCCCGCTGTTACAGTCTGAGTTTTCTCTTGATTTTACAACTTTTTAGTGATATAGTAGACAGCAATAAATATATAGAGAAAACATTCTGAGAGTAAGATATGTAGTAAAATAGAATTGTTCTGTTATTCAGTGATGGCGGTGCTGCACTAGTTTTAGTCAGTGGAGAGACGGCGGTGAAGCTTGGACTAGAAGTGATTGCGAAGATTTCAGGATATGGTGAGGCCGCTCAGGTACTTCCTAATATGTTATAAAGCAAAATGGATGTATGGACTACTGTGTAATGATTTAATACTGTTTTTCTATATTTAAATTATGATATGTATTCTGCAGTCTCCAGAATTATTTACGACTTCTCCAGCTCTTGCAATACCCAAAGCTATTTCTAGTGCTGGCATAGAGGCTTCTCAAGTTGATTTCTACGAAATTAATGAAGCCTTTGCGGTAAGCTTTCGAACAGAGTTCATTTGACATAATTAGTATGTCAGATCTAGGCTTGCAAGTATGATCTCCCATATTTATATTTTCATGTTTCATATGGCACCTGCAGGTTGTGGCTCTTGCAAACCAGAAATTGCTAGGCCTAAATCCAGTGAGTTCCATTAGCCTATTATACTCTATGATCCATTTTACTTTTGCTAAGGACTCCTGTCTTCCTGTATACTGTATGTAATATCCTTGGTTTGCTTGCAGGAGAAGGTTAATATACATGGTGGAGCTGTTTCTCTGGGACATCCTCTAGGCTGCAGTGGTGCTCGTATCTTAGTTACTCTTTTGGGGGTATGCTTATAGTAGTTTGGCTATAATTATGAGTTTGCACTTTTAGATTCTCTAATTAAAAATGAACCTTCACAGGTACTAAAGAAGAAGAGTGCGAAATATGGAGTTGCTGGTGTGTGCAATGGCGGTGGAGGCGCATCAGCGCTCGTTTTAGAGCTTGTCTAGTTCTCCTTACCAGGCAAGTATGATGAGAAAATGTCAGATACAATCTAGATGCTCTTTGTACCAGTGATTTAAAAAGTTGCAACCCATCATTTGCATTTATTTTTCATTGATACCCTAGTTATCTCTTACGATTAGAAATAAAATGCTTTGGAAATCAATCACATCATTAACTCCTCAAATAACTAGATTATAATCAAATTAACTATTCTACTTTGCAGATATAACGTGTATATTAGCAATAGTCAAGGCCATAACAAGAATTGGGACTGCTCTTTTTAACACTACCTGTGTGTCCACTGGTGAAAGTTGGAACCATACTAGGCCATATTACAAAATCTTTTTTTAAGGACATTTCTTAATCCCACCAGTACTTGTTTATGATTTTTGCAGCACACACGTATTTGTTGCTAGTAGTGGACTAGTGGGTAAACTGCCTGTGTTGGTAGTCACTTTAAATATACTGTTGTTGGTCCCTTTTATACCTTTATTAGATATCACATGGTCTGGCTGAATATTTACATCGGTCATTCTGTTTTTTGGGGAGTAAATAAATATGCTACTGCTTCATTCTGACTGGTAGTTGTATTTTAATGCACAGGCTAATCACATGGGAAGAGACAATTGTGCTGTGAAGACTTTGGTTTATGTAGCTTTCCATATGTTTGTGCTATTTTGCCCTTCTTGCCCCTAACCCTCTTCAGAAGGGCTTTCTTTTGTTTATTTTTTTATTTGCCAATAACCTATCCAATAATGTAGATGCTGTGTTTTATCTCTTCCAATAATAAAATCCGTAACCATCGTTTCCTGATCTTGTTTTTCTATCCTTGTCCCTCCAAAGTATTCAACAAGTTGATTAATTCAGATTTCAAATAATATAATTTTTCAACAGGTACAAAATGATTCAGTTGCGTGCCAAAATATACTAAAAAGAGAATAGATCGCATCGAGTATGAAGGAGACAGTAAGGCACCAATTTGTGGTTCAAAATTATTGCTGCTGTAAAAAGGGATCAAAATTGTTGTTGCTGTAAAAAGGTCGGTGAAAAAAATGGTGTTAAAAAAATTAGTTAACTATGAAAAATAATTTTTTTTTCTTTTTTCTAAAGTATATTGGGAGTGACTTTCTCTAGAAACAATTTTCATACTAAAAGTATTTTTGTAAAAAACTATGGCTCCGTTTAGCTTGTCTTATAAGTTGAAAAATGTATGTATTTTTGAATTTATAAGAGCTTTAAGACAGACTGGGGGCTATAACTTTCTCTGTTTTTAGACAAAATATTTTTGTGAAAATTATTTTTCAATTTTACCGAACAGTTTTTTATTTATTTTTCGGCAAAAAAACAACTAATATTACTGTTTGTAACAGCAATCGGACCATAGATATTAACACTCAACTTTTAGTTCAGCCACAAATGGAACGTGTTTGCTCAGTATACCAATGTTCCCCGTGAAATGCAGAAAAAGCAGAACCATAAACACATTCACAATATAAACAAACATTAAAATCAAAAGGATTATAGCATTTGCCAGGACAATGCCGTTGTGACAACCCTTTATTGAATTCTCATCGACTCTAAAATACTGAAAAATAGTAATTTTACTTTATGATCGAAATATTTATACCATAATGGTTCTGTCAGATGTCTCATNATAGCTGAGTAAGAGTGAAACATAAATAGTAAGTAAAAAAGTTAAATTGTTCACTAACGAACAAGAGATAAAAAAATTATTTAGTCATGTGAACATACTAACAAACTAAGGAGCAAACCTGCNTATAGCATTTGCCAGGACAATGCCGTTGTGACAACCCTTTATTGAATTCTCATCGACTCTAAAATACTGAAAAATAGTAATTTTACTTTATGATCGAAATATTTATACCATAATGGTTCTGTCAGATGTCTCATGCCAAACAATCTCTTTCCAATTTTATTCTTCCCGGATGGAACTTATATGCACAACAAAATACAAATAATGTCTCTCTACAAACTGATATTTGCTAAATTTCAAAAAAAAAAAAAAAAACTTGAGCATCCAAATGCATCAAGGATTGGATAAATACAGTATTGCCAAAATTTAAAATTAAATGGGGACAGAGTGAGAATGTCTAATAAACAGTCCGCTCCATCCTCTCAACTAATACAAATTGGTTGTAAAGGTATTAAGAAACAGGAAGCATAGACAGGTGATTTTCTGGCTAGCAATGCTACAACTTTCAAATGTGAACTGAGCCAATATCTAAACTTTGGATGTCCCAAGTTTTCGCTCAAAAAGGCGCTGCAGGAGGTAGACTTGCAGTACGCTAGCACCAATAAGTTCTGCAGATTCGAATATTGCCTTGTGAATTGCTCTTCTAATCAACACTTTATTCACTGAAAAAGCGAGGTTAAAGAGCAGAGAGCATTGTTAATGAAGTGATGATCCTACTTATACTAATGTATTGTAAGAACAGGAAAATAACATTTCATTCAGAATTACAAAATAAACCTACTGCCTTAGCTTACTGGCGAAACCAGGATTTTAAGGCCTCGTTGGGTATTGCTGCAGTTTTGATGAAATTCAAAAGCAACTAATCTGAAAAGTGCTTGTGGACTAAAAGGTTCTCCTGCTCTTGGAAAAAATTGTTTTTCAACTATTGCGGGAAGCAACTACATGTTTCACTATCAAACCTCACCAAAAACTTTTATATATATATATATATATATATAATCTAATCAAAACATTCACATATCAAAAATATTACCAAACAATCATTTTTTTTTGCACCAATACTTTTTCTCACAACACCAACAATTTTTAACAGCAATCTCAAACATAGCCCAAGTACTAAGGGGTGCAAGTTGCATAGTAGAACCAATATAGAGAATTTTTGTAGATAAATTAATAATAGATAAATGAGATATATTTTAATGATATGTTATCAAATAAAAAAATCTTTAAAACATTATTCAAAACTATATTGATTTAACACTAATAATAAGAAAACACTAATAGCCAACAACAATGGCAAATTGCACTAAAAAAATACATCTACTTAACATTTAATAATAGATGTCATTATGTTATAAGTAATTTTAAAAGTTACTCGAGGATTAATAGCTGAGTAAGAGTGAAACATAAATAGTAAGTAAAAAAGTTAAATTGTTCACTAACGAACAAGAGATAAAAAAATTATTTAGTCATGTGAACATACTAACAAACTAAGGAGCAAACCTGCATCAAATTCGTAGTCAGCATACCAACTGAACTAGGCAAAACGTCAACAAAATGCACTAGACGTTAGTAATAATCATATATTGAGGGGGCCTGTGTGCACCTCTCTACCATGCAAGTCCACCCCTGCCTGGGTTACCGTTTAGTTCTGACAGAAGCACTTTGTTACACATCATCAAAATGTACCAGACATTAGTAACAATCATATATCAAGGGAGCCTGTGCCCACCCTCACTTCCATGTAACCACACCCCCTGTCTGGGTTACTGTTAAGTTCCAACAGGAGCACTTTATTCGGCTACGTTACAGATATAAAGCTACTATAACTTAAAAAGATAATTTTCTAGCTACAGTAACAAAAAGAATTAACCTTTAACATATTTGTATTGCCCACAATATAGTCAAGTAATTTTCTGCACTAGTTATATCGGTAACAGTTAGGGAGATACACATTCACAAGTTGCACAAAAAAAATCAATTAAATCTAATACAGCTTCTATAGTGTATATTGGCCATGGAGTTCACATAAATGCTCCAAATTTGGGTCATGTCACTATCACTATGTACTAAAACTTATTTCAATGTAAAGAAAATAAAGAAAAACCCACTCAATGTATTCATGTTGTACCTCCTGCCTGGCGCATGGTCTGAGCCTCCAACCAATGCTGTTCAAATTGGATGTTGTACACAGCCTCCTCTAACTTTGAAATATGTTCCAGCAAGGGATCGAAGTGCTCTGCAAAAGTATATATAACTTTGAAATATGTTCCATATATCAACGTACTTTTATCTTTAGAGGGCACAGATAAGACAAAATGGAGGATGGAGAAGTTAAAACCCAAATGTGCATAACCTTATGCAAAAGAAAAGTGTCACTTAGTTTACCATCTTTTGCATGTTGTTCATAGTATGCGAAATGGCCAACATGCACATCAAAGTCTATGGTTTCATGGTAAGGTGATTTATTTGTAAAGCAGAAACGATAAACGCCTCTCTTTTGAGCCATAAACTCATACTTCTCACTTATCTTGTCACGGAAATCATGTATCTGGTCCCCAGAAGGTCCTTTTATCTACATTCAAAAGATACAAGAGTAAAAAAAAAGCAGCAAGAAACCAACATAATTGGGACATTAGCATAAGTACAGATGCTTTTGGTACTCAAAATATGACATTTTCTTTCTAAGTAATTGCACTAAGAAGTGTCATATATTACAATATATGTAAGACTCCATACAATCATTTTTAATGTGTGCCCATATTTAATGGTGATTGGTTGAGAAGTCCAAAGCTGGAGGGGAGTTTTTTCTACTAGACATCAAACATTTGGCAGAATAAGACCTTTCTCATTGGATAACTATACTTACTCATAGTTCTCAGAAGTATGTTTTACTTTACCCTCTCTTCTCGACTACAGGAGTTTCCTCTTGTAATAACTTGGTAGCTATATCTTTTACAATATGTAGTCAAGATAATTACCATGTGCTTAGCCCAACATAAAATATGATAAATTTCTATATTCTTCTTTTTATATTGAACAGATGTATGCAGTCGTGATTAGCTTTTACCTAACAAAAACTAAATAAATATACAGTCATAATTGTTAAGTTAGCAACTCTTCTTTAACCTTAATGTGTTATAAGGTGGGTTAATATGTATATCATGTTTATGTTAATATGACCCTTCGCTCAAAATATTATTTTTCGGATTGAAGGGTGGATCACTAAGAACTCATCTAGGGTAATATTTCAACTTTAGTGTACAAATTAATTATTTCAAGAATATTCCATTTATTTGATCGAAAGAGTACACCGATGAGAACCCACCTTGAAGACAATATTTCAAACTTGGTGCCCCTATTAACTTGTTTGAGGATATTGTAATTCCCGGGACTCGAACCCTAACATAAACTTGAGACCAGTGCTCTAATATTATCTTAAATTACCAACTCCCACAAGGAGGATATAATATGTAGATGTACTATCGTTAAAAGTGGAATATATTCATAGTATAATCAAATTATCATACAAAAAAAGTAATTTAAAATCAAGCATACATACGCAATCAAAGTACTGAAAAATAGTACTTAGAAAATAAGAGAAAGGAGGGTGAGCTGAGGTGTGACCATTGTGGAGACGATACACATGACCGTGTAATGTGCATGAATAAGAGTTTATCAAATTGTCGTACTACTTTTCTTGGGAGGCTAGTTTGTGAAATTATTCAACTACGGGCATAGTTTTGTAAATAGTACGACTTCTATATATAATTAAGGTTGGTTTACGAGTGTGATTTGGTAGATTGGGCGTGACGGACCTCGGGCTGGGTCACTATAAGTACCTCCTGGACTTCGATAGGTTGTATCCCATGTTTAACCTTTTCTAGCAACTGATACTAGAGCCCCAAAATCTGACCAATCTTTCATCAAAAAACTAAGCCTTTTCTCATCACCAAAAGCCAATAAAGAACTGTTCATTGAGCAATAAGCACTATCAAACACACAACAACCTCAAAAATTGTGAAATTTCATAGTTTACCCTTCAACAACATTATAACATGTCTTTCGCATATATCACGTACAATTTTGCACCTCGATGGATTATTTTGTATTCTTAGGGGCATCCTTAAATAATTTGACTCATATGATTCTGATAATTGTGCCAATATAAATAAGTACAGCAGGAACATTAACAATTATATGACGAATATGAAAAGACGGAGATGCATCGAAAGGAATCATTCAATCATTTGTCAATATAATGAACAGAATAAGCAACAGCAAGCAGGATATAAGTTAAAGGCAACACCCTGATCATTATTAGTATTCCAAGGAGCATCAGACTTGATAACAACGAAAGAGATATGAACATTATCACCTTCATATTCAACTTTATGAGACAAACACTCCTCTCTATCTATTCTACTCCTATATTCATCATCAACAACACATCCCAATGACCCGTTTCCCATCTCCCAAACCAATTTATACTAGACACTCCATATGTACTAATACCGCTACTCCCTTGAATTCATTTGATTTATTATTATCTAACGACGAAGAAAGAGGGCAGTCGCTAACCGACGTCGTATCACCCACCCTTAGATGTGTCGGATCCTCACCTCTTTTTATATGTGTAATTTAAATATTCATGTATGGTAAATAAAAATATAACTTTGTTATTTTTATTTATGAGTATTTATATATGTGTGTGTGTGAGAGAGAGAATTATTTTTCTTAATATAATTGTTTCTCTTTTGATATTTTATTTATATAATTCAAATTTATTTTTATCTTACAATAATAATTTAAATTTTATTTCATATCATGTGTAAATATATTGTTCTATAATATTTCATATATTTTATTTATGTTTATATTTAGTACTTAGTAAAGAAAATTGTTCACCCGCAATTGGATATCTTTTGATATCCGACCAACTCATCTTCTACCGTTAAAAAACAAATCAACGGCTGAGATTAAAAAAAATATGTGCATACGCTCTATAATAGAACGTATATGTATATTTTTTTAATTCTCATTTTACCCTTTAAAGTTACATTCTATTATATGTCTCCTCATAATACGCACATTTATCTCCCAGAAACACGCTTGTTCTTTTATCCTACAATTTTTTTGAGATTTATGTGAGCTCTCTAAAACTCATTTCAACTTTGCCAATTCACTCTTACTGATGCTCACCAATTCACTATTACTGCTGCTCAACTTTGAACACAAGGTCAATTTTTCATCATTTCTCTCTTGATGTTATTGTTACTATTATGTATGTGTGTGTGTTTTGTATTTGTGTTGATGATTATCGCCTAATTTAGTTTATTCTAGTAGCAAAACTATGGGTGTTGTATTCGAAAAGTATGATAAAAAAATTGGGTTAATGTTTATACTAGAGGTAGTGGTTTTAGTTTTTTTGTCAAACATATATGTACGCTCTGTTATAGAGCGTACATCCGCCTATAATAGAGTGTATCCAGCTATTTGAATTAGTTTTTTTTTTCCAGTTTTATACATCCGCTCTATAATAGAGCATAAGTGTAGAAACTATAATTCTTTTTAATAAAAAAACATGGCAAAGTAAGGGTAAAAATGGGGGAAAAAATTAAAGCTTACATTCTATTATAGAGCGTATATGCTCTATAATAGAGCGTAAACTTTAAATTTTTTTTTAATCCTGGTCTTTTATTTTTATTTTAATGGTAGTAGATGGGTTGACTTGATTATTAATTTTATCAATTGTGAATGTAAAGGACCCCACTAAATATTATAATATATAGAAATTTTAACTTTTTAAGAATTAAAAACATATAAAATTGTTAACTATCCTCCNTAAGCTTTAAATTTTTTTTAAATCCTGGTCTTTTATTTTTATTTTAATGGTAGGAGATGGGTTGACTTGATTATTAATTTTATCAATTGTGAATGTAAAGGACCCCACTAAATATTATAATATATAGAAATTTTAACTTTTTAAGAATTGAAAACATATAAAATTGTTAACTATCCTCCTCTATGCAAACTATGAGAAGTGTTAACTATCCTACTCTATGCAACTTATATTTCGTATAAATTTTATTTTTTTCTTACATATCAACCAAATACAATTTTGTATTTTTAAAAATTTCATAAATTAAAAAATTTAGTATCTTGAAAATATAATTTTCCTGGGAAGTTGCTTTCTATATTTTAATTTAAAGAGGTTTGATAGTGAGATTTTTAATTACTTTCTACAAAAATTAAAAAGTAATTTTCTTTCAAAAGGATGAGAACAGGTTTTCGCTAACAACGATTTTTGGACTAACAATATTTTTTAAACAATGTTTTTCAAATTTTACCAAACAATTTTTAAGTACTTTTAAGCAAAAAAATTGTAGTTACTATCTGTAACAATATTATCAATAAGAACATAAATCAATCATATACATAAATTTATTACATTAGAAGGATATATTAAGGGATATTTTATATGGTACTATTGTACAATTGAATTTTACCAATGATATTATTGCATTTTTTAACTTCTATTTATGGTACCTCGAACTTATGGATTGCTATTTACGGTATATTTCTATTAGACAAATGTTAAGAAACACCTATAAACCTAAGATAATGGTACTAAAATGGTGTTTAACAACAGTTTTCACCGTGTTGAACAATATACAATAAGATATTAATAATACTAACTCAAATAAATATATTCGTAATGTTTAAGGAAAAATAAAAATTTAAATAAATTCTCTGTGATGCCATCGTAAAATTGACTTTTTGCCAATGATACCCTTGATATTTGGTATTTTCTTAACATTTGATTAATATAAGTGTACTATGTATAACAATCTATAAGTTTGAGGGTAATATAAATGTAAGTAAAAAATGTAATAGTATCATTGATAAAAACCAATTTTATAATGGCATTATAGAGAATATTCCATATATTAATTTATAAGCATTATATATAACCGATATTCATATATTTTTTAATTATATATATATATATATTTCTATGAAAAATGTAATTTATTACACGATACGTATTTTGAATAAATACAAGCTTATAATTGTCGAGAATATTATTTTGACAAAATTATTCAAAAAATTAACGTACTCGATCATTGTCGATTTTTCTTAAATAAAATATTACTATTATATTTCATCTAATCGAAAACAATCTAAAACAAGAAAATACACATTCATTAATTAACTCCGATCTGAGTTCGATTCTCAACCTTTTGTAATTTCGTTTCTATCACTAAGAATAGTAAGACTATTTTTTTCTCTCCATCCTGTAATGTGAGAGTTTGATTTTCTCTCCATATTCAATAATATCGAATATTGTGGGAGTTTTCTTTTCTATCATGGCTGGGAGTAGTGGGTTAGATCAGAGCATGTCACGATTGGGAATTGATGAGGAGGAGAATGAAAGCTTTACTTTAGAGGGAGATATCGAGGAGGATGTCAATAGGTATGATCTCTGTTTGGTGGGGAAATTGTTAACGGAAAAGAATGTTAATATGCGTGCTATGAAATCGAAAATAGCTGATGTTTGGAAACCAGCAATGGGGATTACAATCAAGGAGCTTGATCAAGGCCTAATTCTATTTCAATTTTTTCGTCGTGAAGATATGCAATGGGTGTTAAAGGGAGGCCCCTGGACTTTTGATAATGCAATGTTGGTGCTTGAAACGGTGGCTCCAGGAGAAAACCCAATAGATGTCAAACTCTGGTTTTTAAACATTTGGATCCAGATTCATAATCTTCCAATGGGGTTCATGAAGGAGTCAGTAGGGAAGCAGCTTGGGAATTTTTTTGGTGAGTTTGTTGAATATGATGTTAAGAATGACACTTCGATATGGCGTGAGTATATGAGAATCAGAATCAAGCTAGACGTAAGGAAGCCTTTAAAAAGAAAGAAGAGAATTGTGAAAAAGGATGGCTCAGATTTTGTGGTTAGCTGCAAATACGAACGTCTGGGAGAATTCTGTTTCTCGTGTGGTTTAGTTACTCATACAGACAGGTTTTGCAGGACTTCTTTAGGTCAAGAAGGTGATCAAGAAGCAAAGGAGTGGGGGAGTTGGCTGCGGGCACCATCGCGGAGGGTGGCAGGGCAGTCACAGAGCAAGTGGCTCAGGGAGGAGGGGGATGACACGTGGGAATCACGGATTGGTGGGGAAAGTAATTACCAGCATAATTCGGGGGAAAGAATTTCAAAAAAAGATAAGGTGGTTATGCAGTCGAGCAATTTCAGAGATTTGGTTGAAAGCGGGGGAAAATCAAGTACTGGAAATTTAAACTCATTTAAGTTAGCTAATTTTAAGGGATTTAGTACAACCTCAAACGTACTTTATGGGCTGAATGAAGAGGATAATATTGGGCTGCAACTGGACGAACGAAAAAGAAGGAGAAGTGAGATAGATGGAGTGGGTCAAGGGGATATTGTCATGGGCCTTGTAGATAATGGGCTGTCTGAAAAAGTAAACCAGGAAGTTGATATTTCTGGAAGGGATTTGTCAGCACCTAGAAACCAAGATTTGGCTGAGCTTGCATTGCAAGCCAGCCATCCACAATGAATCTCATAGGATGGAACTGTCGGGGGCTTGGCAACCCTCGTACAGTTCGAGTATTAAAGGAGATGCTGAAATCTCTTAAGCCTGATTTTCTGTTTTTGTCTGAGACTTTGATAGACAGTAATAAAGTCGATTCTCTTGCTTCAAAGCTTGGTTTTAGTAATTTCTATTCAGTAGGTAGACAAGGAAGAGGGGGTGGTTTAGCAATTTTTTGGAAAGGAAATGTGCAATGTAATGTGGTGGATTCGTCCTTGAATCACATTGATGTCAATTTTAAGGAAGGTGGTAACATTGTTTGGAGACTGACGTGCTACTACGGCTATCCTGAACGTGAGAGGAGACAGGAGGCATGGGATTTCATTCGTCATTTAGCTGCAAAGTCTGACTTGCCTTGGTGCATCCTCGGTGATTTTAACGACCTGTTGTATAGTACAGATAAGAAGGGAAGACATCCGCATCCTCAAAATTTGTTGAATGGTTTCAAGAAGGTGGTTGAGGACTGTTCTTTGAACGAAATTGAGCTTAAAGGTGGTGATTTCACATGGGAAAAAAGTAAAGGAACTGCTGACTGGGTTCGTGAGAGGCTAGATCGTGCTTTTGCTACTGAAGATTGGTGGCACCTCTTTCCTTTATGTACGTTGTTCATTTCTCATGCTGTGGTTTCAGATCACGAGCCTATAAAGTTAGAATTGTTAAACACTGAAGTCTCAAAAAAGCAATTTCGTTTCAAGTTTGAAAACACATGGTTGAAAGAAGAACAATTTCACAGTGATGTTGCTCAGTATTGGCAGAAGCTTCCAGCAATTCATTTACTGCCAAAGTTAATTTCTGTTTCTTCTTATATGGCGAAATGGGGCCGTACCTTTTTTCACAAGTTTAGAGAAAAGGTTATTAAGCAGAAGGCGATTATTGATACTCTAAAGGACAGAGAAGATGACGATGGGGTCCAAATGTACTTTGAAGAAAAAGAGAAACTAAACGAGATTTTGCTGCATGAGGAATTGTATTGGAAACAGAGGGCGAAGTCTTTTTGGCTTGCAGAAGGAGACACAAATTCAAAGTTTTTTCACGCTACAGCCTCAGCTAGGAAAAAGACAAACCACATTTCAGCTTTGAGATCAGATGATGGTACGATGGTTTCAAATCACAATGTTCTTTGTAGAATGCTAAAGGAGTACTATACAAATGTTTTTGCTGGGACGGTAAGTGCGAACAGCTACGCACCATCTGGAAATGATGCTCTCATTACGGATTCTCAAAACGAAATGCTTACAGCAGATTTAACTTTTGAGGAGTTCGCGAAGGCAGTTAAAAGCATGCATCCGGATAAAGCCAGTGGTCCAGATGGACTAAACCCAGCTTTCTTCCAGCATTTTTGGAAACTTATTGGTAAGGAAGTCTTTCATTGGTGCAAAGAGTGGTTGCTAGATTGTAAGTTTTCTGCGTCTGTGAATGATACTACTCTAGTCTTAATTCCGAAGAAGGACAATGTAGAAGAGATTAAGGACTTGCGTCCTATTGCGCTGTGTAACGTATTATACAAGATTGTGGCGAAAGTATTAACTAATAGGCTTCAGAGGATACTTCCAGGCATAATATCTGAGGAGCAATCTGCCTTTGTTCCTGGTCGTAACATTACAGACAATGTCCTGGTAGCTTTTGAATTATTGCATTATATGAAGAGAAAGCAAACAGGTCAAGAGGGAGAGGTAGCCTTGAAACTAGACATCAGCAAGGCTTACGACCGTGTTAGGTGGGACTATTTGCATAACAGAATGGTGAAGTTGGGTTTTTCAGAAAAATGGATTAGGTGGATGATGCTCTGTGTATCAACAGTATCCTATACTATCTCGTTTCAAGGTTCAAGTATTGGCCCTATTGTCCCCAAAAGAGGCCTGCGCCAAGGGGACCCATTATCACCCTATTTGTTTCTTTTTTGTGTGGAAGGCTTGTCTTTAGCTCTGAAATCAACTGCAGAAGAAGGTTCAATTAAAGGCTGCTGCATCAGTAACTCGGCTCCGTCGATAACCCACCTGTTATTTGCGGATGACAGCTTCCTCTTTTTCAAAGCCACAGCAGAGGAGTCGAACAAAATAAAAGAGGTTCTAAACTCTTATGAGCAGTTTTCAGGTCAGGCTGTTAATTATCAGAAGTCTGCAGTCTTTTTCAGTTCAAACGTTCGAAGGGATAAGCAGCTGGAAATAAAGCAGATTCTGGGAGTTTATAGTGACATTGGAGAAAGCAAATACTTAGGATTGCCTTCACTAATTGGGCGCTCAAAGAAAACAGTTTTTAGATATTTGAAGGATAAGATTTTTCAGAGAATTCAAAGTTGGAGCTCAAAATTACTATCGAGGGCGGGGAAAGCAGTTATGATAAGGAATGTAGCTCAATCAATTCCCTCATACACTATGTCTTGCTTTATGATCCCTAAAACGTTATGTCAAGAGATGGAAAGGCTGATGAACGCTTTTTGGTGGAAATCGAGTTCATCTAGTAGCAAGGGAATCCGGTGGTGTGCTTGGGATAAAATGAGTATGTCAAAGAAACGAGGGGGCCTAGGTTTTAGAGATTTGCATGGATTCAACGTGGCTCTCCTGGGGAAACAGTGTTGGAATTTGATTACTAAACCTGATTCTCTAGCTGCTAGAGTCCTCAAGGCTCGATACTATCCGAATTGTAGCTTGTTACAAGCAAGTAGAGGGGGAGGAGTTAGTTATACTTGGTCGGGCTTGTGGGAAGCAAAAGAGGAGATGAAGAGAGATTTGAGATGGGTTTTGGGAGATGGGCAAACAATAAATATTAGTACTGATAAATGGCTGAGAAACAAAGAAGGTTTGTGCGTTGATCAAGCAAGCGTAACAACAGGTACGAATATGAAGGTTTGTGATTTTTTTAAGGAGGACAAGAAGAGTTGGGATGAGCAAAAAGTCAGATCGCACTTCACTAATGTAGATGCTAATGCAATTCTGAATACCCGTCTACCACAAGTGTGTATTAAAGACAGGATAGCCTGGTCCCATTCTCATAATGGGCAATACACGGTTAAATCGGGGTATCAGCAGTGGCATAAAAACCATGTTGATATAGGAGGTGTACAGCAGTCTAGGGGTTGGAGTAGAATCTGGTCAGTACAGGTACCACATAGGGTTAGAATATTTCTCTGGAGGTTTTGTCGAAACAATGTACCAATCAGACACTTGCTTAGAGGAAGAGGGATTATGATCTCTAGATCATGTATGATGTGCACAGGGGATATTGAGCATCTTCGTCATCTGTTCATAGAATGTGATTTTGCTAAGGAGTGCTGGCAAAGGGTGGGATTGGAATACAATTTCACTGAGGTTGAGGATGCAGCTGAGTGGCTCCTGAATAAGTTAAGCGATGAGACGGAGGAGAATCTGGTAAAAATAGCATCTGTTCTTTGGGGGTTATGGTTTGCAAGAAATAAGAAAATCTTTGAGGATAAACAACTGTCTTCTTCAGTTGCTATGGCATGGAGTCAGAATCAAATAGAAGAATGGCGTAGGGCGAACAGGAAGGTGTATGGTGCACCTGGTCTGAGAACGAATGACAGCCAAAGAAATCAGTGTTGGAAACCTCCTAGTCTGGGAACTTTTAAAATTAATGTAGATGCTGCAGTCAAAACGGGGCAGAACTTCTTTGCAATTGGAATGGTGCTCAGAGATTCTCAAGGACAGTTTGTAGCAGGGAGAGCTATGAGATTTGCAGGAAATGTCCAGGTAGTAGAAGCTGAAATGGTAGGCATAGTCGAAGCTTTATCATGGTTGAATCATTTGCCGATAGCTGCAGTGGAAGTGGAGAGTGATTCGCAATTATGTGTTAATGCGATAAATGGGGAATGTGATAACATCTTAGAACTGGGATTGTTAGTGAAGCAATGTAAACTAATGATTCGTACTAGGGGTGGGGTGTCGGTAGGTTTTGTTAGAAAGCGGGCAAACAAGGTAGCACATGCAATGGCTAAATTTCCTTGTGAGCTTAATAGCTTCTTCGATTTTCAGTCTCCTCCATCTTTCTTGTTGGAGACATTATTGTCGGACACTTTGTTGATTTAATGAAATTCATCTTTTGTTTCAAAAAAAAAAAGAATAGTAAGACTATAAAATTAAATAGAATATATATTATATATATTTTTCGTAATCTTATATATCATATTATATTTTATATTTTATTATATTCAAATAAATCAATTTAAAGTAAAATCAATTCGATGCTTTTATTTAAATCGAATTCTTAAAATATTACTGTTTTAATTTTCAATCTGGTTCGAATTCATTGCTCACTCCGGCAGTCCCGCCGTTCCACATTTAATAATGAACTAACTTATAACCCGGGTAAAATACGTGCTATATTAATAAAATATATATTAATTATTTTATATAATTATTTAATTTAATATAGTAATTTATTTTATCATTAATTTTTATATGTTATTTATATATTATTATGATATTAATTTTTTTATTTTAATATTCATGAGATATGATTAATAGGTTATAATTTTAAATAAATTAAAAAGCGATGCTGAAATTGAATTAAATGTTAATACAAATATGTTAGATACAAATTATATTATAATATTATGCCTAAAATATAAATTATATTCTATAATTTAAATATAAAATAATATTACCCGTGAATAGTTATATAAAAGAGGATTACATTGTTCATAGAATTGTACGTATACTATATATAGTATAATAAATTATAATATGATAATTTATTTCATTTTATTATTAATAAAGAGAAATGATAAAGTTGTATGAATAATATATCTTCTAATAGAGTTGTATGTATAATTATAGTATATTCTAATTAAAAAAGTGTGTTTGAAGTTAAGTATGAGAAATATAGTATATATATTATTTTAATATTTAAAAAAATTAATTATAAAATTATAATTTAAAATAAATTAAAGTGTTTGAACGATAATGAAATTGAAATTTTAGTAGATTATGAGTACAACTCTATATTTTAATTAAAATGTAATTAAATGAGTGTATTTGAAGTTGGGTGAGACAAACCACTGTAACTTTAATAATATAGTATAAATTATGAATTTTTATTAATAAAAAGTGTTTCAAATATATTAGAAATATTTTAATTAAAAATTAAATAAAATAGTATGCTTTAATATAGATAAAATATTAATATAATTTTAATATTAAAAAATTTTAATTAAAAAATTTTAATTTTAAATAAATTAAAGTATTTGAATGAGGAAATCGAAACATGTTAATAGATTTCGAGTACAACTCTATATTCTAATTAAAAGAAAAGTTCATTTATAATAATGTAATATAAAAGTATAGATAATATGGATATAACATAGTAATAAAATTTAATTAATATAAATAAAATAATATTATTATTTTAATATTAATAAAATGTAATTAATAAATTATGATTTTAAATAAATTAAAGAGGGTGAGTAATGATAAAATTGAAACATGTTAGTAGATTATGAGTATAACAGTATATTTTAATTAAGAGAGAGTGTTTTTAATTGAATAGAAGACATACACGTGTATTTGAAGTTGAGGGTAACACAAAATGAGAATGACAAACCAAACATTTGCCCTGATTTAATAATATAACATAGATTAAAATAGGAAAAAGTTCTTCCTCTCATTATTTTTTATTAACTATTAATTAATATAAAAAGAGCAAAACTGAAAAAGTAAAAAAGAAAAAAAAATAAATAAATAAGGGAAGGGGGTAAAAAACCAAAAAGCTCTGCACTGCGAAAGTCTCAACACGCACAACTCGTATGCCCTCTCTCTCTCTCCGTTTCTCTTTTTTCTCTCTGTATCTAATATATTTACACACACACACACACATAAAAATTATTAGATCAAATCCAAAACCCTCCACCAAAGTCCCATCTTTTTACCACCCATATCATTAATTCATCATCTGCATTCCATTTACACACACAAACACACTTATACACACACCCCATATATATAGATAAATTATAAGGATGAGTAATGGAGGGGGAAGGGTTTCGATTCCAAGTAACATGAAGAAGATGATCCAGAACATAAAGGAGATCACGGGTAGCCATGATGATGAGGAGATATATACAATGCTTAAAGAATGTAACATGGATCCTAATGAGACTACTCACAAGCTTCTTTTCCAGGGTTTGTATTTTTCTCCCTTGTGATCTGTTCTTTGCATTTGCTCTTTTCTTAATTATTGTTATATACATGATTTTGTTATGTTTATTTTTATGTTGGTTTTGTCTAGTCATAGAGAGTGTGATTAGTTGTGGTTTGTCTGTGTTTTGTTATGATTCAGTGACTCAATGATGATGAATTTAATTTTGGGAAAGATACAATTTTTATCGATTTTATGGTTGCAAGACTCGGAATTATATGGACCCTTTTTCTTTGTGAATGAGTATCACAAACTTTATTATGATGATTGATATTTGTTCTAGTAATGCTTCTGGAGTCCTTTTTAATTTCGCTTCAGTATCAGCCACTAGTCTGTAGTAAAGGTTGTACTTTTAGCTAACAAATTTCCTTTTTTTAGTCTTAACGATGAAATCTTTGACTTTATGTTTTGCAGATACATTTCATGAAGTCAAAAGGAAGCGTGAGCGAAAGAAAGAGGTAGCGGATCAAAATAGATTTTTATTTAATATGCAATCCATGCACAATGTTATCATTAATGTTATTGTTGTACAATATTGAAGGAAGTTAATCTACTAATGCATATGCAGCAGTAACAGAAAGCGGATATCTTGGTGTGTTTGGGAAAGAGGTTTAGACTCGCATGTTTCAGAATATTCACATACAATTGTATACAGAGTTAGACATAGCAAGCATATCATTTGAGATTTTGGTCTTGTAATTTTTGTGGATTAGATACTTACAATGTGCGCATGAACTAGTCCACTGAGTCTAATAATCTAATTGCTAACATGGTTTTATTCTTTTTTTTTTTTGCTTCAGTAGTATTACAACTATCCTCTCTTTCTTTTGAATGTTTTGCAGAATGCAAACAAGGAGTCTTCAGAATCAAGGTGGAAACCTGGGATGCAGGGGCGTGGCACTAGGGGAGGTCGGGGGAGCTATGCATCTCGTTATACATCTCATGGTATTTTAATTATCTTCTTTTCAGCATTTAATTTGGTTTCCTTCCATATGAGTACTGTTGCTTTTTTATTAGTGTTTGAACTTTCATGTTATGTATCCAAGCCAGAGATCTGAACTACTTGGGTTCATCTTGAAGGTCTAATATTTTTTCTGTAATTGATCTCCTATTTGAGTCTGAATTTGAAAAGTCCTGTTTCAATATCCCATATTTCTATATTTGGATTGAATCTGAAATTGATTAAAGTATATAGTAGTATATATACAGATTATAACTAATTCGTCATTTAAGTATTAAAATGCTTATAACTGATGTTTTATTATCACCATAAATGTTATAGACTTGCATTTAGAACCTGGGAAAATATTATTTTCCAAAAATAAATTTATTGTACGTAGTTTGTTGTAACACAATATGTATGGTTATCCATTAGATATAATGATTAAGCCTAGACCGAAATATATATACCTGTATCTCCCACTCAGAAGAAGGGTCTCGGGAGGGTAAGGTATGGGCTGATCTTGGGAGTTTTTTGTACATCATCACAATGAAAAAGATAATGGCACAGTGCGTATGGAAGAATGTGTGATTGTATATTCAAGGTAGTGTAATATAAAGTATAAACCCTAAATGAGCTGCTTTGCTGATTCTTTTAATGTTTGGATCTCATAAAAATGGATCCTAGACTAGTATATCCAAGCCACACTCTACTCGAGCCTGAACCGTTTAATTCGAGTTCCATCCCTATAAATCCTGAAGAGAGGAATAGCACTTTGCTTCACTTGGGAAGTTTTGTCAGTATATGTATTCTGAAGGTTTATGTATTAAGTACATTAAAAGATTGAACTCTATCACGTGATTATTTCCCCCCAATATTACACATCTAACTTGTTATCCCGCAAGTCTGGACTGCATAGTGGTTATTTATTTGCTTAACTTTGTGAACATGCTCCTAATGTATCAGTACATGTGCATTCACTTAAGATTTCATGTCTATCTGTTCTGTCAGATGCTGGTGGTACTCGAAACTCTGCTTCAGGAAAGGAAAATGGACCCAGTCAAGTTCCAAGGGAGAGTGTTGCCATCTCAACCCCTCCTACTTTCAAGGATTTGAAGCATAAAGTAACATCTGTTGTGAGGTGATATTGTGCTTCATGTTTATAAGCACACTAAGTTGTTTAAGACCCCTTGGTTAAAAAATGAAAAATACATTCTGAAGTGGTGTAAAATGCTCACAAGCTGTGCATCTCTTCCTTTCTTTGAAAATTATTTGCAGCTCTGCACCTGTCACTACTGATGGTTCTTCTGGTATAGTTTCTGCGAGTGCTGTTGGGAATAACCAGGGTGTAACTGCAGCTGACATTGCTAAAGTGGAGGGTCAATCGGCACTTAATTTCTCGGCTGTGACTGACAAAATCACCACAAATGCCTCTGTATCTGCGGAAGCACCTACACTTGTAATGCAAAGTTCCAGCAACATCCCCACTTCTGGAACTAAAGCATCTTCTTCAGGAGCCTACTTCTCTGCTTCAGATCCTGTTTTAGTGTCATCTCAGGATTCACGGCTCCTAGGTGCTGTTGGTACAATTAAACGTGAGATCACTCCTGAACAGATTTCAGTGGTCCCTATTGAGAGCAAAACAATTGCAGGTAGGATTTATTTCTAAGCAACTAGTAGTTCTTTGTGATGCTATGAAGTTAGACTTGTAATTTTGAAGTTCAAAGGTCATGAATTCTTAATTTCATTTTTTGCATAATAATATTAAATCAAATTGCAGTTTTCTCCGATGTTGAAAGTTCCTTGGAAGGAAAAACAGTCGTGAAATCTCAGGGGATTCATAAGAATCAATTGTCTGACTCCTTACAAGCTGCAGCTGCTACTCACAGTGTCCCTTCATCAAATTATAGTAGTCGGACAGCACACGTTATTGGCCCCCAGAAAGGTAGTGGTTCACTAAGTTCATGCATGCAGGTTCATTTCAAAGTATTTTGTGTTCTGGTTGGTTGCTTGTCGAAAAATAGTGAATCCTTTTGTCTTCAATAGTGAAAAGGAAAGTTTTTAATATAGCAAAGAAAAAAGGGAGGAAAGTTTTAATACTTGGCAAAAGGATGTATATGAAATATATTTATTAAGATCAGTTTTCACATTCTTGCCCTTTCAATATCCACATTTTGTTTGTAGTGAAAACAAAATTGCTGGTTTGAATATTAAAATATGTGAAAACATGTATTTTGTCTTTTTCCTTTTTCTGTTAGTAGGAAAACTGATGCTCAATTATTCACGATTATGTACATTGCATAAATATGATTTTGTTCTGAGAGAAGTATTTGTTTACATATATGGAAGTATCTGCTAGTTTATATAACTGTTTGTTGCATTCTTATGACATGTCGGAAAGTCGCATAGTAATATATAATATTTTTCCCTTCTAACCAACAGGGCTACCTATCAAGGAATGGAAACCAAAGCCAACAAACATTAATCTTACCCAAGTGTCAGGGACAGTTGTTTCATCTGATGTTCCTGCTGTTCCAGTTGAAACTACCAAACCACGGGTTGCAACAGGTGTTCTTGATTCAAAAACATATTCAAATCTTGAAAAACAGCTAGAGAAGTCTCACATTTCAGATAGTCAACATGTTATCATCCCAACTCATATTCATGTTCCAGAAGCTAATAAACTTGGGTTTTGCTTTGGAAGTTTTGATGCTACTTTTGGAATGGTTACACACTACTCCAACCCTTCTGAACAGGACAAAAATACACTTTCTGAAACTTCTGAGAAGATCGAAGAAAGAGCCGAGGAGCAGTTGAGGTGTGTAAAGCTTTGATATCCTCTTTTTTCTTATAGAATTTTCCGTGAGCACCTGCTTCTGTGCAAGTCATTATATCCTTGACCACACATGTTGGGTTAGTAAAATTTGCTTGGTTGCTTGAAGTTAACATGGAGATTCTTTTTTAAATGTGATGTGATAGAAGTCCTTGAATACTAAATTGCTTGTGACAGCAAGGTAGAAATAATTGCATTTGTAATACGAATGATTGATTAAAAAAAATAGAAATTCAGTTATGCTTAAAGTAGATCCCCCCCCCGGCTAACTTTTGGCTCCTTCCCTCCCATTTTTTCTTGGAAGTAGCTAACAAAGTCTATATCGCGTGACTCACTTCCGATTTTTCTATTTTCTCAGCGGTAAATCTGTCCCCCTCTCTGTCTATGCAGACACACGAAAATGTCAGCCTTTTCATCTGCAACCATTCATTTTGGAATATCCCACTTGTTTGTCATAGATACCTGTATGGAATTGTTTATTTTTCCTTATAAATTGGCCAAACCATCTCCTCCTCCACTTAATTGTGATCCCAGCACTTAATCTTATATCTCATCAGATTATAAGTAACTTATAAACCTGGACAAATGGGGCTTGATTTAGACTTTTCTTATATATTTCCCCTAATTTTTAGTTTAACTTTGAAACTTGTTACTTAGGACTCTTTCTCATTCGTTTATTATATAGCAAACAATAAGGGAAATATTATAAATTAGATTTTTTTTATTATGTGAAGTCAGTTGTTTATTGTCCTTGTCACTTTATCTCTTGGTTTGACATTTAATATTTCTTGTTATTTATGTATTTAAGTGTAAAACTTGGACCCATATTATACTATAGTATAGAACAGAAGTATGCAAACTAATGCTAAGCTATTTATGTAAACATGTGGAGCTCAATGGATTATCCTGGCCCCTCTGGTGCCAATATATACTAACATAGAAACATTTGCCCCTGGGATTTATTGAAGAGTTACAATGTTTCTATGTTAAGTTGCTCTTTCTGCAAATTTACAAATCACATTGTGTTCTTAGCAGTGAAAATGCCATGGAGACTGTTGAAGAAGAAGATGATTCTAAGCATTCTGCATCTTCACATGTACCTAACAGTTTGGCCCTTGATTCTGGTGTCTCATCCACTGTGGTGGTCCCAGAGTGCTCTGAATCCAAACAACCGACTGACTTGCCATCAGGAGGTAATCAATACTCATTGGTGAATAACTCCCCTACCTACAGTTTCGGTTTATTGCCAACAATGATAGGAAACCAGGTCACACCTATTGAAAGTACAGAGTCTCAAGCTCGTGATGTTTCTCGCCTTCCAAGCTTTGTTGTAAGTCCTCAAGTCTCAGATCTTTTGTATCCCAGGAGTAGTATATTAAGCTTAGGACTCCCTGAACTAGTGGTTAGTTGGATAATGGGCATTCCTATTTTAATCTAGATACTTCTACGTTTGTACCTCCCCTGAATCGTTAACAAGCTGGACTTGATCCAAGGCTGTTATTTTGCATGTCTGTTGAATATATTATGTTCTCAACTACGGCTAATGACTTGTCATTTGCTAACGAATGCATGCTATACCCATAATTTCGCAAGACAATTGTTTCTTGTAGTTTAGTTTACTTGCTGAAACTTTTGGACTGCACATATTTTGATGCACACAGGTACAGCAACCTATTGACCCAAACAGCTACTATGCTCAATTTTATCGAACTGGTACAGATAGTGATACTCGTGTTTCACCATTTCAGTCACCTGGATTTACTACCAAATATACTGGAAATGTTGCAATGTTATCGCCACAAGCTTCTCAGTCGTCTCAAGAGGTTTGTTAGTATGATGATATTGAAAATTCACTACTTTTTCCTATATTTGGCTAATATGTAATACTTGTACAATATTTGGGAATAATAAAATTCAGCATGTTCAGAGAAACCATGCGATATAATTCTAGGAATAAATAATCTTCCAGAAATACTTATTTAGAATTTTTTCATGTTTATGATAAAACAAAGTATTAGTAATAAATAGTAGTAACAAATACTCTTTAACTGTATATCCATATATATATATATATACTTATTACGGTATTATATCTTTATATTTTTTTAGAACATATCTTTTACTTCAAAAAATATAATTTGTAGAATGTTTTATAGTTTACTCGGCAATTTGGTTAGGTAAGTTCTGTTTTCCTAATTAATGTTATAATCAATAACAAGTTTTTGATAAGAACCTTAATGGGTGAACATTGAGCAAATAATGGTAATCGAGGTTGGAGGCTACAAATAGTATATGCTTTTAGGTGCCCTTAAATGGGAAAGAAGATTCTGTAACTGTGGTTGTGTATGTGTGCATATGGGTGGGTAGGGGGATTAATTTTCTAGCGCATAGGTTAGTTAACCTCTTTCTTGAGCATTTCAATTATTCTTAGAGCATATAGTATTTTTTTTCCTAGTCTATGAAAATAATGTCTGATTTTGTTTATATATAGTACTGTAGTGACTATTGACTGGACTGTGCACGCGACTTTCAGAACATTTTTTAAGGATTCGGTCTAAGAGCATCACCAATGCAATACCAAAACACTAAAATAGTGCAAGTTTTACACTATTTTGGTGTAAAACCAACTCTGATGCAACACTATAATAGTGTAAAATGTACACCAAATTTGATGTCTTTCAAAATTTCTTTAATACCCTCATGTTGATTAACAAAAAAAAATATTCCTTCTATAGTGTTACACCAAATTTGGTGTAAGTTTACACAACATTTGGTGTCTTTCAGAATTCCCATTATACGCTCCTATTCATAAACAAAAACATTTATTATTTCTATGTCCCATTCATATCCTTTTATATCCCAAGTTCCTAACAAAAAAATACTTTTGGAAAAGTTAGAACAATATGGCTTGTAGATAAAAGATTCCTTTTTAGTATAATATATAGTGCAATGTGATGAAGTTGATTTTGTATATAGTGTAAATTTTACACCAAAATAGTGTAAAAGTTAACACCATTTTGATGTAATGGATTGGAGATGGTCTAAACTATACATGTTTACTTCGGTCAAGCATGCAAGACTTAATACTGTGGTTTTTTCTTTCTTGGTGTAATAATCATACTATAAGCTGGAATTCTAGATTTAACTACTGCAAAATGCCCAGTTCAGTCCTGCCTGCCATCCATACTTGAGTCGTAAGATATCAATTTGCTTTGAATACATGTAAAATTTAACTTTTAAATTAAGTTTTTTGTTTTTTCTCCTCGTAACGTGTAGTAATGAATGAACTAGACTCATAACCCTATGTGTGTGTGTGTGTAAGGTTGAGTTCTATGGAGACCACTATTAAATTGGAGGTCTTGGAGACCATATATGTTTTGGAGTCCCATATATGAAGAACACATGTGGTCTCCAAGGTCTCCAATTTAATAGTGCTCTTCATAGAACTTTTCCCCACATATATAGTATATATTATATGTATAAAGCATTTAAACTTATAGTTACTAACTAAATGTGCAGACTGGCAACTCTTTGATATTGTCTACTGCTGGTCCAACTCCACTTGTGACACAAGCAGCTGGGGTTATGCAGAGTTCTGTAGCTGTAACACAGCAACCATTCCCCGTTTTTAGACAGCCAGCTGGGGTGCATTTACCTCACTATCCTACAAACTATATTCCCTACGGTCACTATTTCTCCCCGTTTTATGTACCTCCTCCCCCTATTCATCAGTTTTTAAGCAGTGGTGCATTTCCACCACAGCCTCAGCCTGGTAGTTTGTATCCAGCTCCACCAGTGGCAACTACCAAATATCCACTCTCCCAATACAAGTCGGGTAACAATACTGGAAACTCAACTCAAATGGGAGTGTCTGGAAGCTATGTGCCATATGGCTCCTCCCCTTCTGGTTTTACTACGACTTCAGCAACAACAGGAAACTCAGCTTCGAATGATGACCTTGGTTCATCCCACTTCAAGGATAACAATGTCTACATGACTGGGCAGCAGGTTAGTTTCATGATTTCATGCATAAATTTCACCTCTTCTCTTTTGATAATGAAATCTGTTAAGAGTGTATTCAGTTCTTTTACCTTTTTTTTTTGTGCTGTGTACTATTACACTGCATGTTACATACATTGTATTCTAGTTATAGGGTGACTGAATCGACATGACACATGCAGATATGGGAGATCCAAGGCGCATGTTTTTTGTACATTTAACTTTTGCATGATGTAGGAAACCTGGTTCATTGTGTAATATCTTATTGGAACCATATTAAAGTATGCAACTAGTTTATCCTATCTGTTGTGCTTTTGAAAATTATATGTTGGAAACTATATACAGTCGAGTGCATCTGAGAGGTCACAAAATTTTACCATGTTTATTGTAGAGTGAAGGCCCAGGTGTGTGGTTTGCTCCTGGTAGAGAGATCCCTGGCTTGCAGGCCAGTTCGTTCTACAACCTCCCTCAGGTTCAGATGGCGTATACCGCAACTCAAGCTGGCCGTGGCAGCTTTGCTAGCATATATCACCCTGCACAGCCGGTCACGGCAGCTTCTGTACATTCACTTCTACAACCGCCTCAGACCATGGCTGGACCAACAGCAAGTGTTTATCAGCCATCACAACCTGCAACAATCAACTGGCCCAATAATTACTAGAAAGTAGTTCTATTTTTTCGTACACTGCAAATACAATGTGTAGAAATCAGAGAAATGGATTTTGTGTTATCCGCTGCGAGTTTGGATGAAGAAATTTGAAGGTGCACTATTGGTGAAGCTGAGTGTAATTTTATAGGAGGCTGAATTTTTTTCTTGTATTTTGATTGATTCACTTGAGGATATAGAAGGCGTCATCCTCTGGTAACAGATATCAAACATTCCAAGAGTTACTAGGGCAGGGATGTGCGTGCAGGGCTTCCCTTTTTTTTTGCAGCTGATGTATAACCCTTACCGCCTTTTTTTTTTCTCCAACGATCACAAGACCTTAAGTTTCACCTTACTCGGGAACACTGCCGAGTTCGAAGTCCTTGGACATGGTTTCCTCCAAACATATATGTTTTATGTTTTGCAAGACTAGTCATTTAGGATATTAGAAGGTTTATAGTTTCTTGTTTGTTTTTTTACTTCTCCCTTGACATTACATTGTAAAGTGATTTTTGATGGTAGGAAAAGTTGTATGAAAATGTTGTAATTGGTATATAGATATAATAAGCAAAAGCAGATAATTTTTTCTAATTGTTAAACTATCAACAATGGAAACCCTGTGGAGCATTGGCTGGATAAAGATCAATAGTTTATAATCTCATGTTTAGCTGTTGGGATAATACTTTTCGGCCGAAAATATTTATGTTAGGTTGCTAGGTGTGTGCAATCATATTCCAGAAGTTGGTGAGCAACAATACAGCATGGCCTGCGCGTAATTTACTTTCCATTAGCCCACCTTGATGTTATCATACACATACATCTCTATTTGAATATAAGCCGCTCTTTAACCACACTATGCTAGTATAATCCAAAGATATAAATCACAACTTAAACATATTGTTTTTGCCGTTCGTTCAGTATTTCAGCTATAAACATNTATGTTAGGTTGCTAGGTGTGTGCAATCATATTCCAGAAGTTAGTGAGCAACAATACAGCATGGCCTGCGCGTAATTTACTTTCCATTAGCCCACCTTGATGTTATCATACACATACATCTCTATTTGAATATAAGCCGCTCTTTAACCACACTATGCTAGTATAATCCAAAGATATAAATCACAACTTAAACATATTGTTTTTGCCGTTCGTTCAGTATTTCAGCTATAAACATGCAACTCTATTAGTACACTCGTCTGGCTAAGCTAACTTCTGAACATTTAAAAGAGAAGATGCTCCACAAATTCTTCGGCAGCAAGGAGCGAAAGCCTTCTCTTGACAACCATTATATGGCTGAAAAATCTTCAGCCTTGAAGATCATCCATGCTGGAGGTAGAACTGACTACTATTACATGGCTGTCCCTGCGTCACGTGTTTTGGAGAAGTATCATTCTTTTATACTAGCAAAGCCTGAGATTTTCCGGAGGCCATGGGACTCAGTGGTACGGCCAGAGGAGATACTCGTACCAGGACAGAAGTTCTTTCTTGTTCCAATTCGAACAGTACAGAAACTGAAAAGGAGAATCAGGAAACCAATCAAGGATAATTTTCTTGATTTGTTCGTCTCCGAATGCTCCAAAGATGAGCTCAGTAGCAAGTCGTATCTTCCAAAAAGGGATGCTAGCAGCAAGTCAAAGGGCAAAGTTAAAGTCGAAAAACGTCCTGTGAGTTTCAACAAGACTGATAAGAAGTCAGGTGGAAATGACATGGGCAAAAAGAGAAATGATGGTTTAAAGAAGAGCTCAAGTAGTGCCATATCTAGCGAGATAAAGACGAGGAGGGTGAAGTTGATAACATGGGAGCCATCTCTAACTGTGATTGCCGAGTGTCACGTTGAATGAGTCATTCAGAATGACAAGTAAATACGAAGCTCATTCTGATTCTTTATCAAATTTGTTTGGCTATACACTTTTAAATAGAGTATATTTTTCTACCGATTATTTGGTAATAATGCGCGGCAAAGTGTAATAGCGATTGTCTAAGAGATCGAGTGCAGGATATTCATGTGCTCGAATATTGGAAAACAAAATTTTCAAGCACTACTTCCTCGTACTTTGCTTAACGTATATGGATTATATATATGTACATCGTGTTCGTGCCTTTTGTTGTGCATAATTTTTTTTAAGTGAGGCGCGCCTACGTTGTGCATAATGGAGGGCACGCCCCCATGCATGACGTGGCCTACGGAGCTTCTCATGTTGACTTGCCTTGGTCCGTTACCATATCCGCCATCTGTGCTTGTCTTTGAAGGTCATAGCTCCATATTCCTCGATTGTTCTTGTAGGGGAGTTATGGTGTGTTCCTAACCTTATTTTCGAAAATATTTTCCGTACTCAGGCGGGTTGCCCTCGTCTGTGGGCTTATGACGTGACCTACATTTGTGGTCGATCTAGGTGAATCACAACCATTTAATTTTAATAAAATCTAATTTTAGTAATAATATATATCATACATACAACTCTATCCCGATAGTCTTCTTTTTATACAACTCATAACCGATAAAATTAAACTATATTTAAATTATATTCTATATTTTCTATTTTAAGAATTCTACTTATTATTTAATTTTTATTTAATATATCATTAAATTTTATGAATATTGATATATAAATATCATTGTATAACCATCCAATTTTAATAAAATCTAATTTTAGAAATGATATATATCATACAGACAACTCTATCCCCGATATTCCTCCTTTTATACAACTGTTCACGGATAATATTATATTATATATAAATTATATTATATATATTTTATTTTAAGAATCCTATTTATCATATAATTTTTATTTAATATAATTTACTCACATTCAACTCAATTTTATCACCATTCAAACCCTTTTATTTATAATTAAATTTTATGAATATTAATATATAAACATCATCGTATAGAAAAATGTAAAGAAATTAATAATAAAACAAATTATCATATTAAATGAAATATTTAAATTATATAAAATATATACGTGTAACATTAAATAAAATTTAAATTATTATTATAAAAATATATTCAAATTATATATAGAAAATATTAAAGTAATTCAATCCGTGCAATGCACGGGATATAAGCTAGTTATATTATAATAACCAAATTAGAGATATATTTTTTTGAAGGTGAACCATAGAAAAGATACTAACTGTCCAATTTTAGGTGAACCATATAAATGATCATAATCATTCAATTTTAATAAAATCTAATTTTAGAAAGTATTTATCTATATCTATATATATAATAAAGGAGAATTCTCGTGCACTCTCAAATTGCTCGAAACTATTTTTCTAATTTTTCTAGAATTTATGTATTAAAAGTTTATATAAATTCTTATTTGCCTTATAATAAGAGTCTAATTACTACTTGCCTTCTAATTGAAAATCTTATAAGGGAATGTTAACTTACTCTAATTAAAAATATAATGAAATTAATATTTATCTTCTAATTATAATTTCATTTACTACTTACCTTTAAATTAAGAACTTAATTAGTAAATATTAAATATTTTAATATTAATTCTTATAAAAATAAATGCATGGGAGATCTAAACAAAAAACAATAAAATGATTTATTAGCGAAAAATGTGTTTCACGATAGAGCGGCTCATTAAGGAGAAGACTGTTAATCGTTAAAATTGAATAATTCTCGGGTGTTTTCAAAGTGATAGAAATTATTTTTCTATTTTTTTTAAAATTTATATATTTAAAATTTATAGAAATTCCTATTTGTCTTTTAATAAGAGTCAAATTACTATCTGTCTTCTAATTAGGTGTCTTATAAATTAAGGAGAAGGCGGTTAATCGTTAAAATTAGAGAATCATCGGGTGCTTTCACTCGAATTTTTTTCTCTAAATTTTGAGAATTTATGTATTTAAAATCTATATAAATTCCTATTTATTTTTTAATAAGAGTCTAATTACTATGTGTCTGCTAATTAGGTGTCCTATAATACAATATTAACTTGTCTTCTGATTACGATTTAAAGAAGAAACGATAAATCTCAAAACTATTTTTATAATTTTAAAGAATTTATTTATTAAAAAATTTATATAAATTATTATTTATGTTCTAATAAGAATCTAATTAGTACTTATTTTTTAATTAATTTTTTAATTATTATTTACATTTTAATCAGGAGTCTAATCAGTAAATATTAACTTATTCTAATTGTAATTCTTATAAAAGTAATTTAGCAAAAAACAATCTTACAGAATTAAAATATATTAAATAAAAATTGACTTCTTCTGTAATAAAAATAATTTTAAAAAAATTACAAGCAAACGGGAGAACGGCTCAATAAGGAGTAACATGTTAATATAACAACAAGAAGTAACATGTTAATATAACTTATTGTTATATTAACATGCTAAATAATATTTGTCTTCTTAGGTGTCTTATACGGAAATATTAACTTATGTTCTAATTACGATTTTAGTTAATATTTACTTTCTAATTAGGAGTCTAATTATTAAATATTAATATATTCTAATTTTAAGTTTTATAAAATTAAAATTTACCAAATATAAGTTGAATTATTTTATAATAAAAATAATTTCACGAGAGATCAAATAAAAATGATAAAACGACTAATAGACGAGAAATTTATTTAACGAGAAAACGGTTTAGTAAGAAAAAAATGTCATGACTATAAAAATTTAGTACTAATGTTATGATTTTGATTTATAAATAATAAAATTTATTTAGTATATTATCGATTTAAGTCTACATGAAATCTAAATAAACAATGAAAAAACGGCTCATTCATCGCAAAAATATTTTAAAATAGAGCGGTTTAATTAGAAAAAGTGTGTTAAATGTTAAAATTTAATAATCTATATTATGAATTTTAAAACGTTAGGTCAATTGAAAATTTTATATAAATTAATATTTATCTTTTAACAAGAGTCTAATTATTATTTGTCTTTTGGTTAGGTATCTTATAAGGAAATATTAACTTATATTTCAATTAATATTTCAATCATTACTTAACTTCTAATTATGAGTGTAATTATTAAATATTAACATATATTAATTATAAGTGTTATAAAAGTATAATTTACCAAATATAAGTTGACTTATTATCTAATAAAAATAATTTTATGAGAGATTAAAGAAAAATAATAGAACGATTCATTGTCGAGAAATGTATTTAATGAAAAAGCGGTTCAATAAGTAAAATCGTGATAATTGTTAAAATTTAATACTCATATATTAATACTTACCTCCTAATTATTATTTCAATTACTACTTATCTTCTAATTAGAAATCTAATTATTGAATATTAAAATATTCTACTTGTATGTTTAATAAAATTAAAATTTATTNAAAAAAAAAATAGAACGATTCATTGTCGAGAAATGTATTTAATGAAAAAGCGGTTCAATAAGTAAAATCGTGATAATTGTTAAAATTTAATACTCATATATTAATACTTACCTCCTAATTATTATTTCAATTACTACTTATCTTCTAATTAGAAATCTAATTATTGAATATTAAAATATTCTACTTGTATGTTTAATAAAATTAAAATTTATTCAATATAAGTTAACTTATTTTCTAATAAAATTAATTTTATGAAAGATAGAGAAATACGATAGAGCGACTCATTGGTGAAAAATGTATTTGACGAGAAAGCAATTTAGTAAGGGAAAATGTAATAATTGTTAGAATTTAATACTCATGTTATGATTTTTATTTATAAATGATAAAATTTATTTAGTATGTTGTTGATATAGAATATACGTGAGATCTAAATTATATGAATATTAATACATCTATATTATATTAGACATATTATCCTAACTAATTAATGGTAAGTGGCTACCTTTTCAAAGTTCGAAGAGTAAACGCTACTTTCTCCGTTTATATTTACGTGTCCATTTAGACTTTTTAAAAATCAAATTANAATCAGAAGAGTAAACGCTACTTTCTCCGTTTATATTTACGTGTCCATTTAGACTTTTTAAAAATCAAATTAATTTAAAATTAAAAATTATTTTTTTATAATTTTTAAGAATTAAAAAATTAATTTTAAGATAAATTATATATATTTTTCAAAAATATAAAATATTAATTTTTTTCAATTATATATTATTCTTAAATTACAATTGATGGCAAAAAAACAGGGCGGACATGACCGGGAGTAAACAGATAGGTTTTTTTGGATTCTAATCTCATGCGTACACGTGTCACACCGTTAATGGTTTCTTTATTCTCAAGGCAAAAAATACAAGAACAATGACCATATTACATGGCCCCATGACATAGGCTTGCCTACTTTACCTCGTCCAATAAACTAATGTAAATCTTTATAAATAAACTAATATCATAAAATTCTTTCACATTTATGATTTTGAATATTAAAACAATTAAACTTTTAGAAGGAGAGAAATAAAATTTATAAATATAAGTAAAAAAATTCTTAAAACAAAATATCTAATAAATAAATAATTAAGCAAAAATAATTAAATGAGGTTTATCATCAACCAAGATTAATTGATAAATAACCTCTAAATCGATTAATAAAAATTAAATTTTTTTAAGAAGAAGCGAAGGAGAAAAGAAAGACGGTTATGCTGATTTTTTTTACCATACCCTCATCTTATCTAATTATATTTAAAAGTTTAGTTTAATATATACAATGTTAAAGTTAAAATTAATCTTATATCATAATTGAAAGTAAAATTTTAAACTCAATCAACATGTATAGGACGTGTATTAAAGATATAATTTTGTTGTTATTTGTGGGGTGTACATTTTCGTGAAATTTAAGGGGTGATTATGATCGATTCGATAAATAAAAAAAAGATATTGTGTTTTTTTCGTTCTTCGTTCAATTCAATAAAATATTCGATCTATTGGAATAAAAATATGCATATAATGAGAGAAAATAGAGTTGAACATTGGGAAGAAGTCGTTAAAGAAAATCTGAAACAAATTATATATATTCGTGTGTATATATAATAAGGTGATATGTAAGGAAAATACAAAATCGAGAAGTGATTGAACATGAGCACGGTTAGAGTTACACAATTAATAAAAAAAATTGTTTTTAAATGAGAGAAGTAATAATTAAAAAAAGTTTACTTAATAAAATTTATGTGAGTACATGATGTTCATTATATTTAATAAAATTACAATCAATTAAAATATATTATATATCATTTGATAACTATTTTTTTTTAACTCAAAGTAAATTCCATTACGATGAACATTCATACAAAATAGTCTCCAACAACAAATGAGACGGAGGAGACACATTTTTACAATTAACCAAACAAGGAATCCTAGCCATATCGTGGACAGCCTTATTTGCTTGTTTTTAAATAAAATTAACAGTAATATATGGCCTTGATTGTAACATGAGATGACAGCTCTCTAGCACATCCCCAACTTCCAGTTGATTCACAGAACCTCGATGAATGGCTTGAACTGTAAGAGCCGAGTCAGTTTCAAGCAGCACCTTCCTATCTCGTCGCGTCATGAGCATGCACTCCTATAGTTTCTGTTTCAAATATTGAGCATGCACCGCCTAGTCTAATGGTTTGCCCTATGATGAATGCACCATGATGATCTCTCAGCACCATTCCAATCGAGAACGAATCCACACCTAGAAATACAGAAGCATCTACGTTCAGTTTAAAACACCCTCGTCAGGAGGCTTCCACTTTTGGTCTTTCACATGCATACCTTGGCCAACACTTTTACCTGGATTCATTCGAGAGCTCCTCGCCTCCTTCCAATATGTTAACGACTTAAAGCTGCCCTCCATTGCAATTGCAGGCGTTACAGACTTACCTTCCCACGCTCTTTTATTCCTCCAGAACCAGATCCCCCAAAGAATAGTACAAATCTTAATCAAAATATCTGACGGAGCAGAACTCAGGTTATATAACAACCATCCTGAAGCACATTTTACCTCCCTCATGTCAAATACATGACCCATATGACGCCAGCAATTAGCAGCAAACTGGCAGTCAAAGAATACATATAACATGTGTTCAATGTCGAGATTGCACATTGGACAAGTAATTGACAATGACACCCCCTTCGAGTTTAGACGTTTACGAACAGGCACAGTGTTATGACAAAAATGTCAAAGAAAAATCTTCATTTTGTGAGGTATCGAAAGTCTCTAGACTTTACTCCACCCCCCATTCTGCACTATGTCAGATGTGCCGGAATTCTGGTCATGCCAGAACCGATAGCCCGTTTTCGCAGTGTAGAGACCATTAGATGAATACACCAAAGCCACTTTGTCGCTTATATTACGTTGGGGAACAGTGATAGCTAAGATTGCATTAGCATCTTCTGCAACAAATTGCTCCTGAATACGTTGAACATCCCACCTTTTTGTACTTGGCAGAAAAAGACTTGACACCAGCTCATCCCTACCCTGATATAGATATGACTCATCTGTACACAAAAGTCACTCTTCATCCCTCACTGCATTTATACTCATGTCATCCCCCACAATCCACCTAAATCCTTTAAATAAATTCTCGTTCGCCGTCCAAATGAAACTTGAGCCTTGACCCTTAGCAGCTCTAAGCAGGCGAGTTTCCGAAAAGTATCTGGAAATTTCAAAATTTCAGCTCTAAGCAGGTGACCCTTAGTAAATTTTCAAAATTTCAGATAACACAAGTTGCTTATCAGGACGCACGTTTGCACTATAGAAGACTCCAGACTTCTGGAAATTTATATATTGGCTCGAGCATCTTTCATACTTCACCAAGAGAGTTTTAACAGTTGTGGTCTCCTCAGGAGTTGCTCTAAAAAACAAGAAGCTATCATCTGAGAATAACAGATGCGTGATGATAGGAGCTGAAGGACCGATGCTACAACCATGTATTTCTCCAGTCATAGTGGCTTGGTCCAGCGCATTAGAAATGCCCTCCACACATAGTAAAAACAAATACGGGGACAAAGGGTCCCTTTGCCTCAATCCTCGTTTTGGGACGATGGGGCCAACAATATTGTCATTGAAGCACACCTCGTAAGATACTGTAGTAACACACATCATGATCCACCTTACCCACGTGTCACAAAAATCCATAGCCTTCATTCTTTGTCTCAAAAAATTTCAGTTAACTCTATCATACGCTTTACTAATGTCAAGTTTCAAAGTAACTTCACCCTCCTTGCCATAATTCTTTTTCATATGGTGCACTACCTCAAACGCCACCAGAACATTGTCCGTAATACTCCTCCCAGGGAGGGACGAACACGGATTGATTCTCAGAAATAACGCCAGGTAAGATGATTTTTAATCGATTAGTAAGGACCTTGGCAAGTGTTTTGTATAACACGTTACACAATGCAATCGGCCTGATCTTTCCAACAACATGCACCTTCCTTCTTTATAATTAAATTTCTATCTTGTGTATTTTGAAATTGTTCGCAAATGACCTTTACTACATTTTTCATTAGCGTTATTTATGTGCGTACATAAATTTTATTTTATTAGGAGAGAAAGGGGCTGAAAATGATTTTACGACTTGGGGACTTAACGATATAAACTATTTTAATAAAAAAGTGGGTGGCGTTTCGTAATATTAATATTTATCCCAATTTATAAAAAATGAATGGCATAAGATTATAAGTTTAATTATTTGAAAAAATTCAAGTAATAATTAGTTAAAGTCATTGTCACAACCAGGGAACCCTTTTATTAATAATGTGAAATCTAATAACATAGTGACAATTCAACATTAAAAAAAAATTCAAAAAAACTTTTAAGAATCGTATTTATAAAAAGGAGTAAAATTAAAGGGAAAATATAGTATAAAAAAAAAGGACAATAGGCATGAAATTAATTTATAAAATAAAAAAGGCAGCTAGCTAGCTAGCATTCTCCGGGAGTTGATTTCCAAAGTATAATTACAAAAAAGACAAATCTTCTTCCTGTTCTGAGTCACAAACCAATACTTTTTATTTCAAGTCACAAATAAATAAATAAATAAATAGAAAAGAATAATCAATCAATCTCTCTCTCTCTCACACACACACACACACCTAATCCCAATTTATTACACTAGTGAATATATAACCCAGCCAGCCAGTAACTAAACTTGCTCTCCCCTCTCAACCTATACATACAATACTTACACACAGGAGATGGGAGATGAGGTAATGGAGGAAGATAATACATGGAATCAAAAGAAACAAATTGTAATTCAACAAGTAGCTAATAAGCTTATTCATGGTGATGATATTTGTACTAAGATACAGGGGGCTAGAGATATCAGAAGGCTTGTTAGAAACTCTTCTGCCGTTAGAGCGAGATCTAATTTTGCCGCCGCCGGCGTCATTCCGGCGCTTGTTCCGATGCTCTCTTCCATC
>QRFB01005627.1:11621-40020 GCA_008931105.1 Oenanthe javanica
TTTCATGGATTGATCTTGACAACTCAACCTAGTCTGTCAAGACTACTACTGCAACTTGAGATAAAGTAAGCATAAAGGTGAAGCATGCTCGTGGAGTCAAGAATGTCAAATCCTCTCAGAGCAACTTTATCTACATATGGAATGAAGACAGACTTGAGAAGAAAAAGTGTTGTTTCTATTTCAAGTATTGTCCAGGAAACAAGGGAAAGCAAACTTGTAAGTGAGGTGGGTTTTTCAATATAAAAACACATACCTCACAAACACTTTCTCGAATGCAACTGAGCTTAACTTTTCTCAAGTATAGAAAACCTTAACATTCTTGTTATTGTTTCTATTTGAAGCTGGAAATATCTTCCAGACAGTTATAGCAACAAAAATTAATAAAATTAATTTTTGAAGTATATCACCTTGTGTTTTAATCTGTTTTCTGCTGTTTGCATTAGTACTTGGTATTATCTCTTTTGTTTTGTTGTTAGCAAAAAGTGATAAATTATCAAGTTGCATTCAACCCCCCCCCCTTCTGCAACACTCATACTGTCTAACACCCATGTTCATGGGTAGTTGAATGGTTCCTCCTACCTTCGACTCCACTCCATTGAATCCATAAATTAGAATATCCGAAAGGGTCAGTTGAGAATCATTGTATCTCATCTTCACAAAGGCATCATAGAATAAGATATCGAAGGATGTTCCATTGTCCACTAGGACTCTTTTTACTTCTAAATTACATATCAAAGGGGTTATAACAAGGGGGTCGTCGTGAGGGAATTTTACCCCTTCCAGGTCCGAGTCTTCAAAAGGTAGGATAACCTCGGTCTTAGCACGTTTATGTGCCTCTCCTATGACTTACATAACTTCTTTAGCGTATGCTTTCCCTGAGTTTCTTGAATTCCACGCAGCGGCAGGTCCTCCAAAAATCATGTTTATGACTGGCCCTCTCGGCTGATGAATCCTATCCCGGTTATCATTGTTTTTCCCATTATCATCACGCCTATCGCGGCCTCCATATTTGGTGAACTTAGAAAGTTTTCCTCTTCTGATAAGAAATTCAATTTCATCTTTCAGTTATCTACAGTCATCCATGTCATTCCCGGCATCCTTATAAAATCGGACTTTAGGGGTTTAGGCCATCTTAGGTCTCGATCCTTCTCAATAGCCATCAGGATTTGGCTTCCAGGTGTATTCAGCCTTGCATATTCAGCGAACTTCGGTCCCAAGTTATTCTTCTTAGGAGGGGATTCAGAATCCTTATCCATCTTAGAATACTTGTCCTGGACATCATACTCTTGATCGCCTTTTCTCTTCTTGTTATTGTTCCCATTCGTCGCCACTGACATAATGGTTTTCTTCACACTTTCTTCTGCCTTAATATACTTCCCTGTTATATCTTGGAGGAGGAGCATTTTCTCAGGTGGATGGTTGGCCAAAAATCTCTTGAAGTAAGGATCAGTTGTCCCTTGTTGCGTGGATATCTTATCTACCTTCTCATCCAAATCTAGTACTTTCAGGGATTCCTTAGTAAAACGATTCAAGTAATCCCTCAGGGATTCGTTCTTACCTTGCTCTAGGTTCATGAGCGAAGCCGAACTCTTTTCGTGCACTCTCACACTTATGAATTGGCTTATAAAGGCTTTACTTAGCTCTTTGAAGGGCCCAATGGAATTTAGAGGCAAACAGCTATACCAGCATTGAGCCATGCCCCCCAGGGTTTGAGGAAAAGCCCTGTACTTGACAGCATCATTGATAGTCTGTAATAACAAAGCATTTGAGAAAGTTCTTACATGATTTGAAGGGTCTCTCGTTCCATCATAATTCGTGATGGCGGGCATCTTAAACTTTCTTCAGATGTTAGCATTCATGATTGCTTCAGTAAATGGTGGTCTTAGATTGTCAAGATCTCCTAGTGGTAGCAACTCAGTGGGATCAACCCTTGGAGCTTCCATCCTCCTCTCTCGAGGAGTTCCATCTAGTTCTATGACATCTGAGGCTTCACTCCTCGGGGTTGGCCTTGTGTCCGGCCGAGCCATACTTTTGTTTTGCTCTTTGAGTTCAGCCTCATAGGAAGTAATTTTCTGCTCCTTGCGAGGCCTTGTTCTTCTTTTAAGATTAACGTCGGTGCCTTCAGAACTGTCATCATTTGTTGAATATGGTCCTGAGAAATCACGGATTCCTTCTCTACGCCCATTGTTTTGTGGGGGCTCCAACCCTCTGATGTAAGGAGGAAGATAAGCTTGGGAGAGTCCAACCCTAGGTTGGGCAACGGTGCTAATAGGGACAACAACAATAGAAATTTGCGCATGAAGAGGAGCAGTAGCAATAAAAAGAGTTTGAGTTACCTGAGATAGAGGGTCGGATCCATGGATGACTTTCTCGGGATTGGTTGAATGGACGATTTCACTGAACGGGCCAAGCCTTTGAGTGCTAGGGCCTTGAGTTCCAATAGGAATACTGGTGGTAGAGGGGACCTCGGTGGTTTGAGTCCCATCAGGAGGAATCACTACGGTTGGGTCTCCTGAGGTAGGGACGATGTCTCCATCAACTCTTCGTGTTCTGACCATTATTGATGTTGTCTTCCCACAAATGGCGGCAAATGTTATGGATTAAAATCTAGAGTGTATTGATTGCAATGTGTATCGGAGCTTATCGAGGTTTAATGGCTGTGGTTGTATTTCGTAGCTTAATTTTGCCCTCACAAGATACCTACGTATCTCAGTGCGTATAAGAATCGAGCCAGGCATAGTTCTAAGAATTTGGGCTTAGGCCCTTTATATAGATGTGGGTAGTCTTAGAATCATATTAGGGTTAAGAGTCTTGGCGGACAAGGAACCTCCCTGAAGGATTCTGGATCCTTCTTGTGATTGAAGTAGTTTTCATATAGGAATATGTTTACTTGTTGAATGAGGTGTCTTGGGGGCTACTCCTTGGAGTAGTTTCTTTGTACTTAGGACATAATTAATTAGCTGTATATTTAGCTAATTAATTAATTACAAATTTATTTAATAATTAGGATTTCGAGTCTCGGTAAATGAGCCTCCATTTTGGACCAAATTAGGTCTAATTATTGCTACATTAATTGTATTTTTGGGCTTATTTTTAGCCCATATCACGTAGCTGCCATTCCAAATCAAACAACAATGTTAAATTTTTCAATAGAAGGGACAACAAATATGAAGTACAAGTCACGATATGCCATTGTAAAAACTTAAACGGATCGAAATTGCAGGTAGATTGGAATATATGTTGGATATATTTTAGACTTGCCGACATGTTATATATTTTTGACTTTATGATATTTTTAGATTGTACTTCATGATATATAAGTTTGCTACATCATTCATTATTTGACCTTACGACATATTAGTGTTTTAGACTACACATGATATCTTGAATTCACTATAACTTGATTTGTTTAAACATTGCGACATATGAATGAGTTAGACTTCACGATATCTTCAATATAGTGGATTTTGCGATATATCATTATCTTAAACTTCATGATATATTGTGAATCTAATTTTCTTTCAATATTTTTTAATAAACTCTATTCGGTCTTGATTTAGGAAGATCCTACGTTTTACTTATGCTATTAAAAACAATCTTTGTTTTTCTTTCAACCTCATCTAGTTACTTTCTTGTTTTCTCTTCACTGTCTACTTTCTTTCTCAATCAAGGTGCGTTAACAGCTCTATCCAATAAATGGAGGATATAATATATAATAATATTACCAGCCTACCTAATAGGCAACAAATCGGGGTCTATCATCTAAACTAACTGTTAAGATTTATTTTAAACAAAAGTGAACAAAAGGCTTGTAATCGAATCCCAAGCATATCCCAATATTATCTAGTCTCTGAATATTAAAAAAAATAAGTCTTTTTATTTTTCAATATGTATTAATTCTTCATACCAGGTTCATTACTTTTCAATATAGACATATAACATGTGTTACAAAACTAAACGGTCGGATTCATTTGTCAGTATATCTGAACAATTAATACCCAAACTTGATTAATCATAATTTTAATTTCTAAAAAAAGATATTACAGCGTAAATATTTATAAACAACGCTTTACTATGTCATTATGCCTCAAATGATATTATCTTAAGTTAGAACAATTTTATAGACTTTGAGGTTGTCAATGAGCAAATGGGACGTTGGCATTATACAGGATATTATTGTTTTTCAGAGAGAGGGAGACGTGTAGATTCATGGAGAATGATTCGTGACTTGTCTGAAGCGTTGTCTTTATCCTGTGTATCATCGGAGAAAAAAGTCAGACAAAGATATCCTCGTGCTTTACTAAATGAATTCTCTGACACACTGATGGATTGTGGATTAATAGACTTAGACTTTACCGGGAGAAATATACTTGGGAGAGAACAAAAGAGACTGATAGGTGGGTTCAAGAAAGACTATACAGGGGGTTGGTAACGAAGGATTGGAGTGAGATATTTCCACTTGCAGAAATTAAAGTACTAGAAGTGTCAACATCGGATCATCTGCCTCTATACTTGCAACTTAATTCACAGGTGTATGTGCCGAGGGGGAGAATGTTCCGGTTTGAAAATATGTGGATTCATGAGAAAGATTGTCGAAGTATAATTCAAGAATGCTGGATTAGTGAAGGAGTTTGTGATTTAATGGATAAGATGGCTCATTGTTGTGCTAGGTTGGAAGAATGGGGTGGGGGCATGCTGAAGGAGATGAGAGTGAAGCTGTCAAATTATCGAAAAGAAATGTAGAGAATTCGATCCAGAAGGGATGCAACTGGCTTTCTGAGGTATATTGAATTTGTTGGAGAAACAAGAAATTTATTGACGACAGAGAGCTAAACACTATTGGCTTTGTGATGGCGATAAAAACACACGTTTTTTTCCATAAATTTGCGTCTACGAGGAAGGAGCATAATAAAATTAAAAGATTAAAGGACGAGAATAGAGACTGGAAAGATACATATGAAGAAATTCAGGGGGTAATCACATGCTACTTTGATGACATTTATAGTACTACGATAACATGTAAAAAAATGTCAGACAGACTTAAATTTGCTAACATTTCGGAAGAACAAATCCAGGAGCTTATAATGTATGTAACTAGTACGGAGGTTAAAGATGTAGTATTTGCTATGCACCATAAGAAATCGCCTGGAATTGATGGATTAAATTCAGCATTTTTTCAAACTTATTGGACCATAGTGGGGAAAGATGTGATTGTTTTCTCTCAGAAGTTTTTTGACACAGGAGAGCTGTCGGAGAATGTGAATCGTACACTTGTGTGCCTTATACCTAAAGTGAAACAGCCAAAGCAGGTGTCTGATCTAAGACCAATTTCTTTATGTAATGTTTTGATGCGTATTCCGTCTAAAATCATGGTGCACAGATTAAAACCATGTTTGCATTCAGTTATCTCCGATAAATAGAGCGGGTTTATTGAAGGGAAACTCCTTACAGAAAATGCTCTGATTGCATTTGAAATCAATAATTATATCAAAAAGGAAAATGCAAGGTCAAGGTGGTGTGGCTGGGCTTAAAGTTGATGTGTCTAAAGCGTATGATAAATTGGAGTGGGGTTATATTGAGAAGATGTTCTGCACGCTTGGTTTTCTTCAAGTTTGGATTAATAGAGTCATGAAGTGTGTGAAGAGTGTTTCTTATAGGTTTGTACCTTATGGAAAAGTGTTTGGTATTGTAAACCCACAGAGAGGGGTCAGATAGGGGGACCCCATCCCCCCGTATTTGTATATTCTGTGTGCAGAAGGTTTAAGTGGTATTATTCAAAGGTATGAAGAGATGGGTCTCATTCATGGATGTAAGATAGTAAGAGGAGCTCCGAGTATATCTCACTTCTTGGTTACGAATGACTGCTATTTCTTTTTTAAAGCGTCGCAGACAGAAGTAAACATTATGAAGTGCATTCTGCAGGAATATGAGAGATGTTATTCCCTAGAACAATGTCAATATATTTGTAGAATGAGGGTTGAATACAAATATAACAACTTTTTAAGATTTTTACTTTCCTGACAAGTTTGAGAATATTTTAAGTATGAACAAAGATAACTGAAAATGAATATTTGAACAAAGACAAGATCTTTAAAATTACTGATGGATTGATTTTTCCATCAGTATGTATTTTTTCTCAAATAACCTAGATTAAGAAAACCTAGCTGCGTTTTCAAGGTTAGAAATAAAATCAATTATCCTTAAAAAGTGCTCTAAGACTGAACAGTTGATTCAGAAAATAAATCTAACTATGTTAGATATTTCTAATAATGCTACCACTCTTGTTTATATAACACAAGAGTATTAAAAATCTCGAGAATAGTAAAACAAAACTAACTATTCTAGGAATGTTACTAAACTATCCGTCATGTCTATTTATTTCTATTTTGAGAAATATCTTTATCCCAGGAAGGACAACTTCAATCTGAGTCTTCACAGTCAATCTAGATTGTCTTCCATTGTTGTGCTTTAGTATGAAGATTCCTAACATTTTGTCTTGTTGTGCAGTCCCTATCAATTGATAATTTGTTGTTAAGCATAACAATTAATTTTTCCTTGTATCCATCAACTAATATACTTTTTCGATTGATCTTGATATCCGTTGATTGATAATAACTATTGACTTATCGATTGATAGATGTTAGCAATCGATATATCAATCGATGGTTCTTCATATCAGTTGATGGTCTTCAATATTTGAATTGACTTTGTATCAATTGATCTTCTATTCGCTGATGCCTCCATATCAATTGATCATCCTTCACTTGTGCAATTTTCCTGTATTCAAATAATTACAATTTGACAGTCTACGTTACATATCAATTGATGACCAATATCAATAGACTCTAGTATCAATTGATGAGGTAATTATCAATCGACTAAAGTCATATCAATTGAAATAGACTAAGTACACTTATGCTACCATCCATATTATCAGTTGATTCACATAAACATATCAACTGATAAATGGTTTTCTGATCAATTGATATTTATAATTTTAATATCAATTGATCATTTACAATAAAATAAAATTCTATGATTCTAAGGTTTAATGTTATCATCAAAACTACATTGGTTCCTAACAATCTCCCCATATTTATGTATGTGACAAAAACAGACATAAATCTACTTGATGATAATAAAACCCCTAAAATAAATACATTCATATAGAATGAAGAATTTAAATAGCACTTAAATTTAGAAGTACTAGTATGATGAATTTTGCAAGCTGCTTCAATTTTCCCAAAGATTCAATCACTTCTAAATCTTTTTTCTCTTCTCAGCATTCTCCTTCAGTTGCCTTATGAAAGTTTCTCTTAGAATCTGCACATCCCTGTCTGAGTCTCTAAGTTACCTCATTAGATAGATAAGCTCCTGATCTGTAATTTTGTTAAGATATTTATAAATGTCAAAGTACTTTTTCTTTCCTTCAATATTTGTAAATATCATGGCATAGACTAGTTCTAGCACCACAGTCTTCACCTGAGATTCTCACACCTTCAAAGGAGGGTCTGGATCAGGTTTTAGAGGCAATCTTCTTAGTTTTTTAATTTGATGTTGTAGTTCATGAGTAACTATGATATTTAACTTGTATCTTTTATTGAGTAGATGCATAATTGTCTTCAAAGTGTTGTACCCTTCCATCATAATCAGCCTCATTGGATAGGTTGCCTTATGACCATCTTCATACTCTAAACTTATGCACTCCTCATGATTTGAAGTTGTTGGATGAGTTTTACAACCTATCAACCCTTTATCATTAATCATTGGCACTTCCTGTACTTCATATCCTTCAAGAATAATTTCCTTTGAATTTCTTTGTATCTCCTTAATTGGAGATTGTTCTTGTTGGACAGTTTCTTGGGGCCTCACAGTCTTTCTCCTTGCCATTTTAATTTGCCTATTCAACTTTGAAGATTGGTCTTCAATTGCATCCATTTGATTGCTCTCCAGCTGCATTTGCATTGCCATTTCTACATCCTCCTTTTCTCTCCTAGCAACATCTGCAATTCCTGAAGAAATGGCTCCTTGTAGCAATTTCTCTCCTGAAAACCTACTCTTCTTCTTTTTCTCTTCAACCATAATGGCTTTGCCCGATTTCTTTTCTTCTAGTTGAAGTTATCTCTATGCATGAACATTGTAATATCTCATTTATATATATATGTTAATTATATAATTAGTTTTAATTATATAATTAATATATGTATTTTGCTTATTCTATTAATAATTGAAATATGAGTAATAATTATATTAAAGGTTATATTATTATTCTACTTTTATTAGGTATTTGAGAAATAGAATAATATATATACAAGTTATATGTTATTCTAAACCTATTCAACGTAACTTCTACTAGAGCCGCACTTGCAGACTAGGGTTTGGGAAGAGATCAAAGTTTAGAAGGGATTTCTTGTATTCTTCCATTAATTTAAGGTGGGGGTTTTGATTTCTTCTTCTCTATGCCCATGTCATGTTCATCTTCCTATTTGTTTATGCTGAAATTCGTATTTGATAAAATCTTTAACTCAGACCTGTTGTAAAATCCATAACTGATTTGTTTTAATTGGAATTCGTTGATTCTTAACATTCTGGAAAGCTTGTTTCGATATCTACAATTTTTGTCCAATGCATATTCTGTGAAATCAGGGTTTAACTGTGTCCAAGATTGTGTTCTTTGTTACCCTTCAGTTTTATGTCATGAACACTTTTTCGTATATTCAAAAATTCACTCTAAATCGTTCTTACGTCGAAAAATTAATCGTGATATCAATCTGGAAAGCTTGAGATATATTCTTTTGTTCTTAGTTATACCCATTGGATGCATTAAATGATTTAAATGCCTAAACTGACTTACAAAAATTCAGCGCTGTTTATACTTTTCTACAGAATTGGTTCATATTCAAAAATTCATATCTCCTTTGTTATTCGTCATAAAATTGTGATCTTTATCAGTTATGAAACCTCTGCCAATGCTATTTAATTGTCTAGTTATAATCGAATTGATATCAAATTGTTTTATTTGTCTAAATCATCTTTTAACATGACCTGGTCCTCAATAATTTCTGTTGTGTTACTTGAACTTCTAAAATTCATAACAAATTCGTTATCTCTTCGTTTATTATGAATCTTATCATTCTAGAATCGTTGTTGAATGTACTTTAACTCTCTAGTTGATCTTTTTCCCAGAATCTTAGTCCATCTGCTGTTAAAATTTGAATTACTATAAGTTATGAACTACTAACCTTTTTCAGCATTCGAATTGCTTTGTTCATTGGTATTCGATGCATTATTTTTGAATCCCTATATTCTTGAAAAATTATTAGTTATTTCAGATTATGATTCGATATCTTTGATATTTGTTCATTTGTCATCAGTTTATACAGTGATCATTAGTTATGAGTGATTGGTTCTAAAACGATTTGGCTCGGTTATCGAGAACAACTAGGATAATGTTTTCTTAGTAGAAGTTTATGGACTTTATTAGGCATGTTTACATGCAACGTAAGGGTGGCTCATTGTGAAACGCCTCTGCATATGGGTATTGTATTTGTATTAGTATTTATATTTGATATTCATACACTACATGATTACATTATTTGTCATCTGTTATTAGAGATTGGTTTATTGGTTGTATCACAGTCATCCATCGTATCTTTCATATGTTTTTGCTTTGATCATATATTCATTATGGTATCCATCGTACTTCAAATTGTATTATTGTTTACTTTTGGGGCCGTCGGCCACCTCACTGAGCTTTGTTCGCTCACCCTTTTTGTTTTATTCTTTCCTCGGGTATTGATGATTAGATTCGCAGTGAGGATGAGATTGTTTTGGGTAGACGACCATTAGTAGTTTTCATTAGTTCATGATTTGAATAAATTAGCAAACTTTAGACCATCATTAGTCTGAATTGGTAATCTCATTTTATTTTACAGCCTGGTTTATGGCCTTTGAAACTCTATTGTTTTTAAGATACACATTTTTTAGGTAATAAGAGTAGACATGATGCCTTTTAGACTTACTAGAATTTGTGGCTTTCTTCTATTAATTCGTCATATAGCTTCCGCCCTCTGACTTTAGATTGATTATCAGCATTAAGGTCACGCCTCAAAAATGGGGTGTGACAGATTTACTTCATTAGCAACTTTAGTTGCATTCTCATTCACAGCCTTGATCTGTGCAATGAAATCATCCAAGCTTCTTATTTGAGCAGCCTTTGTCATTAACTCAGTGCTTTGCTTCAATTGCTCAAACCTTCTCCTTTCTCTTTCAAATAGTTCCTTGGTCTCCTTTGTAAGGAATCTACATATAATTTGATGATAACTTTAAAATTAGAATCATAGAAATTTTAATTAATGTAACTGATCAATTGATATGAAAATTATAAATATCAATGATCGGGAAACTAATTATCAATTGAAATGTTTATGTGAATCAACTGATAATTTGGATTGTAGCATAGGTGTACTTAGTCTATTTCAATCGATAAGGTGTAAATCAATTGATATTTTTTTCATCAATTGATGTTAGAGTCGATTGATATGGATCATCAATTGATGTGTAAATTAAACTGTNTCATCAACTGATGTATAACTTAGACTATCAAATTGTAATTATTTGAAGACAAGAAACTATACAAGTGAAGGATGATCAGTTGATATTGAAGCATCAATGGATAGAAGATCAATTGAAGAAACCAAGTCAAGCATTGAAGACCATCAACTGATGTGAAGACCCATCGACTGATATATCAATTGATAACATCTATCAATCGATGAGTCATCTTTTATCAATCGATGGATACAGAGATCAATCGAAGAAGAATACTAGATGATGGATAAAGAGAAGGATCAATTGATATGCTTGACAATAAATTATCAATTGAGTAAGACAACACAAGTTGACAAGTTGAAGGATAAAATCACACCTATGGAAGACAGTCTATAATGACTATGAAGACTCAAGTTGAAGTTATCTTTCCAAGTCTGAAGACTTTTTCCCAAAAAGGAAAAAGGCACGAGGAAGGATAGATCATAAACAGTCTTAGTTTAGATTAATTATTTTATACTATTTCTAGGTATTGTAAACACACTTGTGGTATATAAACAAGTGCAGTAGCATTGTTAGAAAAAAGAACATGTTAGACAACCTTTTAAAAATCAACTGATCAGCCTTAGAACACTTTGTAAGAACAGTTAGTTTATTTTTTAACTTTGTTAAAATGAAGCTAGGTTTTATTAACCTAGAAGCATTGAGCAAAAATATACACTGATGGAAAACCCAATCCATCAGTAATTTTAAATATCTTTGTTCATTGTTTTTTCAGATTCATTCTCGATTTACACATTCTCTAAAACACTCAAACATCAAGAACAAATATTATAACAATAAAAAGTTTTGAATATTTGTATTCAACCCCCCTTCTACAAATATTGACACTGTTCTAGGGAATAACAATTGGTACAAGAGCAAGCTTTCAACATACAGAAAGTTTAAAGATCAAGAACAGTCACTATGGGCCAAAAAGATTCAGGTGTGAAAATTCCAGTGCTAGAAAAGGATGAATATTTTGCATGGAAAGTGGAAATGCATCTGTATCTACTCTCTCTTGACTCTTCCTATGTTCACTACATAGAGAAAGGTCCTCATGTTCCCATGAATCTAGTCACAGGTGTAAATCCTGATAGAACTCCTGCATTTGACAAACATGTTCCAAAACTCATCACTGAGTACACAAAAGAGGATGAAAATGAAGTGCTTAAAGACAAGAAGGCCATGAACATTCAGTTCAATGGACTAGATAAAGATATGTTTGGTAATGTGATAAACTGCACTTCATCAAAAGAAGTATGGGATACTCTTCAAACTTTGTGTGAAGGAATTGAGCAAGTAAGGAAAAACAAGATGCAACTCTTGATACAAAAATATGAATCATTTCATTTCAAGAGTGGAGTGTCTATCAATGACACCTATAACATATTCCAGAAGTTGTTAAATGGATTCAACCTATATGGTAGGGTTTATGCAACTCAGGACATAAATCTAAAATTTCTTAGATCTCTTCCTAAGAAATGGAAAACAATGACTGTCTCCATTAGACAATATCAAGATTTCAAGGATTACACTCTTGAGAAACTTTATGGTATTCTCAATACATATGAGTTGGAAATCCAACTAGATGAGGAGATTGAGAAGAATCAAAGAAAAGAGAAAATAGTGGCTTTGATGGTCAAGGGAAATGAAGAGAAGAAGGAAAGAGGCTAGTGAGACAGATGAAGAGTCATCCAAAGTAAAGGGAAAGGGCAAGTGTGAAGAAAATGAAACATGCTCTCAGGATGATTTGGATGAGATTGATGAGCACCTTGCATTTCTATCAAGGAAATTCTTAAAGCTGAAATTCAAGAGAAATCCAAATGCTCAAAGGCCTGGATCCCAGTTTAAAAGTAGCAATCAAAACAAGAATTTGGTTGATCAATTAAAATTCAAATGCTTTAACTATGGATTGGCTAGTCATTTTTCAAATGAGTGCAGAAATCCAAAACAAGAAGAGGCAAAGTCATATGATGGTATTGACTACAAAAAGAAATACTTTAACCTGCTTAAACAAAAAGAAAAGGCTTTTGTTATTGAAGAAAAAGACTAGGCTGCTGAGGACAGTGATTCTGAAGAATTCATCAATCTAGCTCTAGTGGCCAACCATGAAGATGAGGTAGCTAGTTCATCATCAAATCAGGTACTAGCTACTAACTTTTCTGAGCTTACAACTGATGAGTGCAAAAGTGCTATTAATGAAATGTGTCATGAATTGTACAATTTGCATGTCACTCTAAAATCTCTAAACAAAAAAAAACATCAACCTAAAGAATACCATTGATGCCTTAGCTGAGAGGAATTCTTTTCTTGAAAATGAGCTTGTTTATTTAGATAGATTCAAGCAGGAAAGTAAAGATGCTAGAGATGAACTAGTAAATAGTTTGAGAAGTGAAGAATTGTTAAAAGAACAATTAGCTGGAGAAATTGAAACCATTAATAAATGGAATACGTCTGCTAAAACTGCCAAACAAATTATTAATGTTCGGGATTTAGATACTCTAGGAGAATCCCCTAAATCAGTAGGCAAGCCATTGGTTGATACTTCAATGGATAAAGATCAATCGACTGCTAATCATTCATCGACTGATAAGGATTATCAATCGATTGATGATAATTCAGTTGATAATCATCCATCGTCATGTAAAGTATCAATGGCTAATAAGAAGAATAACTTTAGCACTCCTATCAAGTTTGTTAAGGAAACCAAGAATCAAGTTGAGACTAAGGTTGAAAAGATCAACATTGGAAGCTTGTCTAAGAAATAATTCAAAGAGAAATTAGAAGGGATAACACCCGTTGAAATCATTCACCCTAAGTCTGAGAAAAATAAGAAAAATAAGAATGAGAAAGTAGGCATAAACAAGCACGATAATTATACTCCTGATATGTATGATGCTAGAAAGGTGTGTGCTAAATGTGGTAGTATAAATCATTTGTCTATGCAATGCAAGAAATAAAAGAATTCCATATCTTCAAATGATTTGAATGCATGTGCCATGTCTGCTAATGCCATGCTTACCAATCCTATGCTCATGAGTGCCAATTTTCATATACATTATGTATAATTTCCATACATGTATAATTCATTCTTTGCATATGCAAATATGAACATGCCTGAAATCCCATGGAACATGCCTAATGTAGATAATGAAATGCATGGAAAATCTTCCACGAGTTCCAAGGTGTTTGAGCCACAAAAGCCAACTCCCAAAGTGAAAGTGGATTTAAACCCACAAAAATAAAAGGAATCAAAGTTGTCAACCAAGGCCCAAGCTCCATCTAATAAAAGAGGACCCAAGGTAACTTGGGTACCAAAAGCAACTTGATTGTTTTATGTGTGTGCAGGGAAACATGAATAAATATCTCTGGTATTTGGATAGTAGATGTTCTAGGCAAATGACTGGAGATTTGTGCCTGCTCAGAAAGTTTGAGGAAAAGGCTGGTCCAGGAGTTACTTTTGGAGATAACAACAAAGGTTTCTCTCTGGAATATGACTGAATTGCAAGAGAAAATGTTAACATTGAACCTATAACACTGGTTGATGGATTGAGACACAATTCACTCAGTATTAGTCAGTTGTGTGATAATGGAAATGGTGTGTGATTCTCAACTGGATCATGCATCATAGCCAACAAAGAATCTGGTGAGATTCTCTTAACTGGTGAAAGAAAAGGAAATGTCTTTATGGCTTATTTTAACTCTGTAAATGCAAATTCAATGACATGTTTACTTAGTAAAGCCAATACAGATGAAAGTTGGATTTGGCACAAGAAGCTAGCCCATTTGAATTTCAAAGCCATAAATCAATTGGTTAGAAAGAATATGGTTAGAGGCATTCCACAAATGAAATTCAACAATGATGGACAATGTGATGCTTATCAAAAAGGAAAATAAAGGAAAGAATCATTCAAGTCAAAGTCTGGATCATCAATTGATAAACCTTTGGAATTATTGTACATGGACTTATTTGGTCCTATCAACATCATGTCAATTGCCAAAAATAAATATGCCTTAGTAATATTGGATGACTTTACTAGATATACATGGGTATATTTCTTACATTCTAATGATGAGGCAATCAAATTCATTATCAATCATTTGAGGAATGTTGACAATGGCACATAATGAAAGGTTAATAAAATAAGAAGTGATAATGGTGCTAAATTCAAGAATGCAATAATGAAAGAATTCTGTGAAGAAAAAGGTATAACTCATCATTTCTCTGCACCAAGGATTCTACAGCAAAATGGAGTTGTTTAAAGGAAAAATAGGATCTTGATTGAAGCTGTTAGAACTATGTTAGAAGAAGCAAAACTTCCTACATATTTCTAGGCAGAAACAATTAATACTGCTTATTACATTCAAAATATTTCCATGGTCAATCAATTACAAGGAAAAACACCATATCAGTTAATGAAGAATGACAAGAAGCAAACAGTTAGTTTTCTTCATGTCTCTGGGTGCAAATGTTTTGTACTAAGAAACCAAGGTGAAAATCTAGGAAAGTTTGAAGCCAAGGCTGATGAAGCCACATTTGTTGGATATGGAATAACAACCAAAGCTTATAAAGTATACAATATTAGATGATAAGAAGATTCAAGGGTTTTTTGATGAATGATTCCATGACTTGTTAAATTTTAAAAATGAATCAATAGGAAATGGTGAAGAAAGTGACGATGATGTAGAAATTTCAAGAAATCAAGTACCCTGAAATACCCCATCAATTGATGTCAATGCATCAACAAATAACTTATCAGTTGATAATCTTCAATCGACTGATAATACATCAATTGATAACCATTCAATGGATAACAACTCTGCTCAACAGTCTTCAAGTAGAGTATCCATCTTAGGGGGAGAGTTCTTAAATGATCAATCACATCACTATGATCACAATATTTCCAATGATCATGAAGCTTCATCTTCAAGGTCAAATTTACCACCACAAAATAAATGGACAAAAATTCATCCCTTTGAATTGATCATTGGAGATGAAAATGATGGTGTCAAAACTAGAAGTGCAACTCAAAATGAATGCTTGTATAGTAGCTTCCTGTCTCAAGAAGAACCAAAAATGATTTAAGAAGCTTTGAATGATCCTGATTGGATAATTTCTATGCAAGAAGAATTGAATCAGTTCGAAAGAAACAAGGTATGAAAGCGGTGCCTAAACCAAAGAACAAGTCTGTCAATGGTACAAAATGGGTGTTTAGAAATAAAATGGTTGAATCTGGTACAGTGACAAGAATAAAGCAAGATTAGTGGCAAAGGGCTACTCACAAGAAGAAGGTATAGATTTTGATGAAACATTTGCACCAGCTTCAAGGTTGGAAGCAATCAGAATCTTTCTAGCATATGCTGCTCATACTAATTTGAAAGTGTATCAGATGGATGTGAAAAGTGTTTTCCTCAATGGAGAACTAGAGGAAAGAGTGTATGTAGAACAACCTCCTGGTTTCATTGATACTGTTCATCCTAGATTTGTATACTATCTTCTCAAGACATTTTATGGATTGAAGCAAGCACTAGAGCCTGGTATGAAACATTATCTAAATTCTTGATTGAGAATCACTTCACAAGAGGTACTGTTGATAACACTCTCTTTCATAATAATGTTAGTGGCTCTATGATTATTGTTCAAATCTATGTAGATGGCATTATTTTTGAATCAACTAATGAAAAACTTTGTCAAAAGTTTGCTAAGTTGATGCAGAGTAAATATGAAATGAGCATGATGGGAGAACATACCTATTTTCAAGGTTTGCAAGTCAAACAAGTCAAAGATGGCATTTTCATAAATCAAACCAAATATATTTCTGATTTATTAAAAAGATTTGATTTAAATGAATGGTCTTCTGTAAAAACTCTCATGGCCATTGCAACTAAACTTGAATTGAATACTAAGGAAGCTAAAGTGGACATTTCAAGTTATAGAAGCGTAGTTGGCTCATTACTTTATTTAACTGCAAGTAGGCCAGACATAATGTTTGCTACATGTCTTTGTGCTAGGTTTCAGGATGATCCTAGTGAATATCATTTGATTGCAATAAAAAGAATATTTAGATATCTCAAAGAAACACCAAATCTTGGAATTTGGAACCCTAGAGACTCTGGATTTGATCTAATTGGCTATTCAGATGCAGATTATACAGGTTGCAGGATTGACAGAAAAAGTACCATGGACATCTGTCAATTTCTAGGAAACAATCTTGTATCATGGTTTAGCAAGAAACAAAATTTAGTGTCTACATCTACTGCAGAGGCTGAATATATTGTAACTGATAGTTTTTGTGCACAAGTTTTATGGATAAGGAATCAACTATTTGACTATGGGTTCAACATGAACAAGATTCCTATTTTCTGTGATAACACAAGTGTCATTGCAATAACAGAAAATTTTGTGCAACATTTCCGGAACCAAGCACATTGACATAAGGTATCACTTTAATAGGGAATATGTAATGAATGGTACAGTTGAATTACATTTTGTCCCTTGTGAAATATAACTTGCAGACATTTTTACCAAACCATTAGATGAATATACTTTCAATAGATTAATCTGTGATTTAGGTATGCTTAACTATGTTTAATCTATTAAATGTTTGACAAGTTATGATAATTTTTATAAAAAAACCATTGACTATGTTAATCTGTTGATTTTTACATAATCAATTGATGATCATTTTACATAACAATGGATAATAGTAGCTCTCGACAGATAAATATATCAATTGATGATATATTTATTTATCGATGGATGTTTGCAGCTGTCAAGAGATAAATATATCAGTTGCTGATATATTTATTGATTGATAGTCGTACCTGTCGATGGATAAGTTAGTTATCAATTGATGACCCAGAATTTAAGGGGTCCATGTCATCAATCGACCTGTACAAATACTAGCAGTTGATTACTTATTTTATCAATTGACTAATATATACATCTCTGTATGTATAACAGTCAATTGCCAAAATTGGTAATTTCTACTTTTCAGTTTTCCTCCAATGGTCGATTAAGTTCTATTTTGAGTAAGAAATTGAATGAGAATTCAGTAAATATAAATAGTGAGATTAAAACTTCTTTCAAGTCTTACTTGCAAATTTACTAACGATTTCTTTATCTCTTTCTCTCTCTCTCAATCTACGAACTCAATCTTTAACTCTCTCTCTCTTGCTAAGAACCCTAACTCACTTATTGTTTATTATTGTTCTTACCTCAATACTAACAAGTTTGCCAGTTAGCTTTTCTCTATATCAAAAACACGATCATGGCATCATCAAAGAAAGTCTCTCAATCAGGATTCTACTACGAACTCAACAACTTTGTCACTTGCACTATGATGGAGGAAGCCCCAACAGAATTTCATCCACTAATGGAATTTCTCTACAGTTCAAAAGTTTCAAAGGCCCTCTCAGAAGCATCGAAAATATTATAAAACTTAGTTGAAAAATTCTGAACAACGGCAGAGGTAACAGATAATTTTTCTTCCATTTTCTTTAATTGCAAAGGACAAAGGTATATTCTAACCACTGTTGTCTTGGGTGAGTGCTTAAATATTCCTGCAAATAATACTGAAAATGCACCCACTAACACAGACATTAGAACCATGCTTAGGGAAAACAATTACACTTCTCATAATGTTAGTCTAGGTGGTATAGTTAGGAAAAATCAAAGAAAAGAATGGTCATACTTCTTTGATGCCATAATAAAATGTTTCTCGGCTAAAGTTAGTAATTTTGATGCAATAACTACTAGTATGCAACAAGTAGGTCATAGCATTTTGTATGATAGATATCACAACTTAGGAAGCCTGTTACTCAATGAAATATCTGTCAAATTGGGAAATAAGATTAATATGTCTAATCATATTTATTATGCTAGATTTATCATTATTATTATTAACCATTTTGTCAAGGATATTGAGATTGACAGGAGCACAGAAGCCATGGATTGTTGGGTATAAAACAAAAGGGTCTTTAAAGACTTGGTAATGATCAATCTTCACAGTAATGTGGAATTGATCTATCCCCCTTTTGTTCAGGTATTTATCTCTACCTTAAACTCTTCCCAACCTCAATCTTATTTGCCTTCTATGGCTATATGAAGGGTGGTAGCAATGACCACAACCCTCCTACCCAAGCCACACAACCCATCTCAAAATCTAAATTTAAGAAGCCAACCTCAACAGGTTCCCAAAAATTTGTTGTTGTAAAATTAAAGAAAAGAAAAACACCTGCTGTGATAGATAGATTAGAGGAGGATGTAGGTGTTGAGGGAACTAGGGAACATCAAAGAACACAGAAGGGCAAGGAGAGTGAGGGTGTGAAACTCAAACCAAGCCACTCCACAGTCTCTCAAAAGACTGTGGATGATAACAAGGAATATACCACATCCCTATAGGCATCCTCTCAAAAGTATGACAATATTGAAAAGATCCCACAACTTGGGGCATAGAACCAAATTGGGGACACACAAGCCAAAACACCAAATCATATGAAAGGAGGAAGAAAAAAGTCACATTTGCACATGGGGAACCACACACTACAAAATAACAGGAAACTGTGATAGAGCCTTTTCAAAGTCAGTTTGATGCATCTCATGTAAATGATGAAATGCAGTCCCATTCACTCTCAATTCAAATCCCTTCTATTCTTCTTTTCCCTCTTCATCAAATTTTTTCAGAAAATGTTTTGATAGATAACCAGGCATTTTCAAATTCTCCTTTTTTGATATTCAATGAGAAGTCAACACTCTCTCCTGAATTTTCTTCCTAGGAAATTCAGGATTCCATCTCTCATGTTATCTCAAATATCACTTCTCAAATCATAACCACAAATGTTTATACTCCATCACTTGATGTTTCATCATCAATTGATATTCAACCATCGACTGATAAGCCATCGATTGATACTCAAGATCAATCGATGGGTATGCATCAATAGATGGATATCCCAAACACCTCAACTAATATTTTCAATACATCAGTTTATGCATAATTAATTAATGTTGCACAAACACTCTTAGGATTGAGTGAGTTGAGTGAGAGGCAAGATTGAAACCTGGCAAAAGGAGAGGGTGTGAGTGAGGTCATTCTTATTTCTTTCAAGAATGTGAGTGAAATACATGAAGGCCTCACCTTAGAAGGTGCACACGATCCGAGTGAGGAAGATGTGAGGTTCTAGGATGAGATCTTGATGCAAAATAGAGAGATGAGTGAGAGAGATAAAATAATTCTTTTATATGCACAGGAATTGGAGAATGAGTTAATGTCAGAAGAAGGAGGTGTAAAGGAGATAGGGGGAGTTTTAAATGCAGAAGCATGTTGGAGTGGAATTAATAAGAAAATTGAAGATGAAGAAGGTGATGCTGATGAGTTGGATCAACAGAATTTTGTTCACCCTGATCCTCAATATCAAGTGTTGGCTTCTTTAAGTAACAGGGATGCAGGGCAATTGTTGGGGATTGAGCATACTGAACAGAGAACCGGGAATCTAAAGAAGAGTATTGCTAATACAACAGACACTTTTTATATGGAACCTAAAGAGTTAGAAGATCATTCTGATGAAGAGCCATGGATGAGCACTATTGATCGTTCTTTAGAAGCTACTGAATTAGAGATTCTCTCTCAATATAGAAGAGCAATGGTGGAAGTAGAAATTGAAGATCCCATTGAAAGGAGAATTTCAAACTATATGAAGGAGTCATTAAAGATTCAGAAGATGACAGTGACAGGAGTAAGGAGAGAATTGGAGATTATCAAAGGATCTATCACTGCTAACAAGGATACACTGGAAAAAAGGTTGGATACAAAGCTTCCTCTGAATATTATAGGTCAAACAAAGGACAAGTTGATCAAGGAATTCAAGAACTTTGTAGCGTTGGAAACTAGAGTGGGTTCTCTAGAAAAGAAGATGGATGAAATCATTAAAGGCTAGAGTATACATGCCTTTATTCTTCAAAAATTTCTTGACAGAATGTCACCACCTCCTGAAATTGATGATAACAAAATGGGGGAGAATGCTAAGAAGGATGGTGATGGAAAAGGAAGTGGTGGTGTTGGTAAATCAAGTGGTATTAGTGGTACTGCATCAAAGAAAGTTACCAAAAATGGAAGTAACAAGGATAGACATTCTTTAAAGTCATCTAGGTCACCCACAGATGACCTAGAACAGAAAAAGAAAGATTTGAAAAAGTTTGAAGATGAACTAGAAGCTTGAAAAATTTCTAGGGAAAGAGAAACTCAGTTGATGGTTTAGAGGGAAAGGAAAAGAATTGAAAATTTAAAGAAGAGCATTGAATTGGTAACTAAGGCAACAGAATCAGGAAACTTGGATGAGTTCATTGCTCAGACAGAGTGGTAAATAAAAATGCAAAGAAGGCTGCCAAAGAAAGCAATTCGAAAGCAGAAGCCTTTCTAATTGATGTTAATGCTCTTGAAGAGAAAAAGAAGGGAAAAACAATAATGATAGAAGCAAAAAAAGAAAATAAGAAGTCAGTTTGCCAGAAGCTTCTTCAAGGATCCATTTCCTCAGGAATTTCAGATGCTGCAAGAAGAGAGAAGGAGAATGAAGAAATTGCTAGGCAAATAGAAATTCAATGGAATATGGAAGAGCAACTAGAAGATCAACCACTAAGAAAAAGGAGAAAAATAGCCATGGCTAAGAAAAGGACTAGTTCTACTCAAGAAACAATGGTTCAGGAAAATCCTCAAATTCTACAAGAAGAAATCAAGGAGGAGGTGATAATAAAAGGTTATGACATGAAAGGGATACCAGTTGTGAATGAAAAAGGGTTGATAGGAGTAAGAACTCACCCTGCAACCTCTAACCAAGAAGAATCAATGAGGTTAGAATATGATAATAGAGCAAAAATCACTTACTCAATGAAGGTGATAATGAAGCAAAGCTACAATGTTCTAAAGACCATTCTACCTCTACTCAACAGGAAGTACAAACTCAATACAAAAATTTCTCAAGAAATTCAACATCAAATCTCAAAGCTAAGGAGATCAAAGGCAGAAGCTGAACCTGATTCACCCCTTAAGCTATGAAAGTCTCAAGTCAAGAAGGTGGTGTTAGGGCTAAAATATGTCATGATTTTTACAGATGTGGAGGGCAACACAAAGTTCTTTGATATCTGTAAATATTTGGATAAAATCACCATTGAAGAAATCCACTACCTAATGAGGCAACTTGGAGAGACTGATAAAGATGAAGCAATTCAGAGGAGTTCATTTTTAAGTCAACTAAAGAAAAATGCTTAGAAGAGAAAGAAGAAGAAGTAATTGAATCATAAAGATTATGAAGACATTAGAGCTGCTTGCAGAAGTTATTCATCAAACTGGCACTTCCAAAATTCAAAGTTCTATTTAAAAAATTTTGATTCTATCTGAAAAAAATAATTAAGGGTTTTATTATCATCAAGTAGATTTATACCTGTTCATGTCACAAACACAAATAGGGAGAGATTGTTAGGAATCTACATATAATTTGATGATGACTTTAAACTTAGAATCATAGAAATTTTAATCGATGTAACTGATCAATTGATATGAAAATTATAAACATTAATTGATCAGGAAACTAGTTATCAGTTGAAATTTTTATGTGAATCAACTGATAATTTGGATTGTAGCATAGGTGTACTTAGTCTATTTTAATCGATAAGGTGTGAGTCAATTGATATAGGTCATAAACTGATGTATAACTTAGACTGTCAAATTATAATTATTTGAAGAGAGGAAACTATACAAGTGAAGTATGATCAGTTGATATTGAAGCATCAATAGATAGAAGATCAATTGAAGAAACCAAGTCAAGCATTGAAGACCATTAACTGATGTGAAGACCCATCGACTGATATATCGATTGATAACATTTATCAATCGATGAGTCATATTTTATCAATCGATGGATTCAAAGATCAATAGAAGAAGAATACTAGTTGATGGATAAAGAGAATGATCAATTGATATGCTTGACAATAAATTATCAATTGAGTGAGACAACACAAGTTGACAAGTTGAAGGACAAAAGCACCCCTATGGAAGACAGTCTATGAAGACTGTGAAGACTCAAGTTGAAGCTGTCTTTCCAAGTCTGAAGACTTTTTCCCAAAAAGGAAAAAGGCAAGAGGAAGGATAGATCATAAACAATCCTAGTTTAGATTAATTATTTTATTCTCTTTCTATGTATTGTAAACACATTTGTTGTATATAAACATGTGTGGTAGTATTGCTAGAAAAAAGGAATAAGTTACACAACATTTTAAAAATCAATTGTTCAGCCTTAGAGCACTTTGTAAGAAGAGTTGGTTTATTTTCTAACTTTGTAAAAATGAAGCTAGGTTATATGAACCTAGAAACATTGAGCAAAAATATACACTGCTGGAAAACCCAATCCATCAGTAATTTTAAATATCTTTGTTCTTTGTATTTTCAGATTCATTCTCGATTTACACATTCTCTAAAATACTCAAACATCAAGAAAAAATATTAAAAAACAAAAAGTTTTGAATATTTGTATTCAACCCCCTACAAGTATTGATACTGTTCTAGGGAATAACATCTTTTTTCTTTAGAAATTCTTCTAGCTTCCAAGTCAGCATCAAATTTCTGAGTATTGCTCCTTTTCTTTTCAACATCATCCTTGGTTAATTATTTCCCCTTGTTCATGGTTCTTCCTGACTCCCTATTACTCCTACTAGCCCCTGCAAAAAACCTGCTACTCCCAACACCTCTAGTTTCACCACTGTTGTCATCATTGTCCGTATCTCTCTTATCACAAGAGAGAAGTGGTGGCATTTTGTCAAGAAATTTTTGCAAAATTTGTGCATGGAGGGCTTGTCCTATAATGATATCATCCATATTGGACTCAAATGTAGAGACCCTCTTCTCCAAGTCAGTAAAGCCCTTTGAATCCTTGTGAAACCTCTGTTGAATGTGATGGAGAGTACCATGACACAACTTTTCATCCAACCTTCTCTCCAAAACATATTTGCTAGATGAGATATAATCCTTGATTAAGGCTGATTCATGCCTGACTCCAGTCATTGTCATCTTTTGAACTCTTAATTGGTCTCTCAAACAAGTTACAATTCTCCTGTGAGTAGAATCTGCAAACTCCACCTCTATCGTAGATCTTCTATATTGAGAGTAGTAATTCTTCTTCAGTATCTGCTAAGCTTCCATCAATTGTGCTACTCCATGTCTCCTCATCACTGTCATTGGCAATATCACCAGGAGCCAGGTGATATACATCTTCAACATTAACTAGTCTCTCCTTCAAGTTTCTTGTTCTCTGTTCAGTATGCTCCAATCCTAGAATTGACTCAGCATCCTTGTTGGTCGAGGTATCCAATCCTTGATACCTTGGATCAGGGTGCACAAAGTTGCTTAGATACGACTCTCTTGCATCTACTTCATCTTCTATAACTACATTCTCCATCTCCTCATCCTCCTTATTTACTCCACTGCCACTAGCTTCATCAACATTAGGGACTCCCACTATCTCTTGCATTCCTTCCCCCATAGACATTAGTTCCAACTCAATTTCCTATGCATATTGAAAAATTTTCTTATCACTCTCACACATCTCTCTATTTTGCATCAGGATCTCATCGTGGAACATCACATCTTCCTCACTTATTCTTGTTACACATACTAAGGTAGGGCCCTCAAGTGTTTCACTCTCATTCCTGGAAGAAGTAGGAATGTCCTTAGTCACTCCCTCTCCTTTTGCCAGGCTGCAAGTCTGCCTCTCACTCAACTCACTCAATCCTAAAAGAGTGCGTACAACATCAATTGATTGGGTATCAATTGATCTGAAAGTTAAAGTAGTTGATGTGTTTGACATATCCATCGATTGATGCATACCCATCGATTGATATTGAATATCGATCGATGACTTATTAGTCGATGTTTGATTATCAATTGATGAGAGTACATCAATTGATGATATTAGGTCCAAACTATCGTAGAAGGGGGGTTGAATATGAGACTGGTAGTTTTTTGATATTGTTCGTGTTTGTAGATCTATTCTTCGTGAGCAATAAATATAGCAGTTATGATTCTAAACAACAAGAACAATCGTTGGGAATATACTTTGTATTATATAAACCCAAGTTGCTACACTCTCACACAGATGTATGAGCTACAATGAATCTCACAATAAGAAATAAATACAAGCTTTAATGATGGTGCATATTTTCTCTATCTCTTTAAGCTGTATCTATTTATGTGTGTTGTGTTCTGATTACACACATAATGAAAATATATTTTGTTTATATGTAGACTTTACAATAAAGTGAAATACAATTCTAAGTGTCGAGTAATTCTTCCCTGTATTTTTACTTGAGTTGACCTTTGGATAATTTTCTATGTGTCGAAGAGTATTGCCTTGTATATTGTACTTAGAAAATAATCCAGTCTTGAGAGAAGTGTAAGTGTCGAATCCTAGATCCCTGTATGCTTGCCTTAGCCATTTTGATGTTATTCAACTCATGTGTCAAATTTCTTTCCCTTGTAGAATCATGTGTCGAATTTGACTCACTCTTATAGGTCTTAGAATATTTTTGAACATCTAGAATATGTATGTGTCGAACTCTAAGTGCCTTATAAGGCTTGTGTCTAATTCTCTTCCATGTATATGACTTAGAAAAGTTCTCATCATGCTAGAAGCTCATGTGTCGATTTCTTGTCTAATGTGAAAGCATGTGTCGCTTTTACTTTGCTAGTATATGCCTTGGAATATTTTACATCTTCTAAGTGTCGAATTTTATGCATAGAATTCCTAAGTGTCGATCTCTACTACGTGAATTTGCCTTGGAATAATTTCCACCACATAAGTAATACATGTGTCGAATTTTTCCCCTTATATGATGATTTGGAATATTTTGACATCCTTAAAAGCCATGTGTCAAATTCTTCTACTATGTACTACTTGACTTGGATTCTTTTAGCATGCATACTTGGCTTTTGTCAATTCTCCTTGTATACTGAATATGTTAATCAAATTCTTTGTGTTGACACTTAGTACACTAGTCTAGTTCGCAAGTGACTAACACTGCATTGATCTTCATATTCTCCATTAAACCAACTGGCATGATTGTTGTATTCCTTTATTGCTTCTGGTCTTCACTGAAATCTCCTGGCACTGACTTTTTGATCTTTAATACGTTCTAAAACACTGAATCACTTATTCTTCACTGAGGCTTGATCATATTAATGAACTTCTTTCAGGGATCTTCAATACTCCATCAAATATCTTGATACATATAGTTTTCTGATCTTCATTGTAGATTCTTGTGATTAAAATAATATTATTTATAAGTCCTTTACTTTTAGTTGAGTTACAGATCCTCGATTACATTGTATGTTACATTATGTGTTACAATCTCCCCCTATTTGATTGTTAGAGTTTGACAATCAAATTCTAAAGAAAAGAGGATAACTCAACTAATCAATATGTTGGGTCCCGGAAGTATCGTAGAAGGGGGGTTGAATGCGATACTGACAACAATTTAAAATTCTTTTCAGAATTTGCGGAATTAAATTATTGTTTAAGCTGAGGGTTCGGGTCCTTGTAGTGTTTGGGAGGCTGACTTACTAACTTTCTATTTTTATGATATAACAATTAAGATATAGAAATTAGCAAGTAAGTAAACAAGATTCAAGTTAAATACGTATATTAAACTTGAAAGGGTATTACAATATTCGGTAGAATAAACATTTAATTCCTAGAACAAATTTGACATGAATTGTTCTACTTAAGGAATTAAAACCAAACTAGCACAGAAAGTCTGTGAATATGACGTTGCAGACAAATTGCTGAATTTGACTGTTTTTCTACTTCGAAAAATGAAGCCCCCGGCCTCATATTTATAGAGGTGGAAAGCCAGCATGACTCATCCCAATATGACCTTTTTCCAAATTGATTTAACACTTGTATGACTCACAAAAAGGCTGGGCATGACTGATTTCTGTCGGTATGACTCTTCAGAAATTCGGTATGACTCATTTAGAATCCGGTATGACTCATCAGAAATTCGGTATGACTTGTTATAAGTCATACTGGATTTTTCTTTTAATTAAATAAATCAGAATGACTTAATTAATTAAAATTAAATCAGCATGACTTATTACACAATTCCTTCGGTATGACTCAAGATTTCTTCTCGGTATGACTCTTTAACTTCTCTCGGTATGACTCTTTTTCAACAGCCAATTTCTTTTCTTTTCTTCTTGTTTTGACAAGTGGCAAGCTGTGATTGGCTCCTTTTAAAAAGATCTCCTGCCATTTCAATTTGAGAAGATAAGGGGCCTATTTCGTCTTATATGGATAGGCTCCGTAGAAATGCTTTTCGACCCGCACAGCTTATAATATTTGATTAATAAATAATAAATTTAATTCAGAAATTATAAAAATAAATATCTAATATTATTTAGATATTTATAAATATAATTTACTAAATAAATAAAATATTTATTAATTAAATAAATCCTTACGCTCTAAGCTGCGGTCTCCTGATCGTCTGGAACCGAACTCCTTTTGACTTGGAAATGATAAATCAATTCCAACCGGGGTTCCACTTTTAAGAATATATGACTCTGCATTTCTTCCGTGTCAATTCTTTTTCCGTCTTTTCTTCAAGTCAGTACTGTCAGGCATGTTTGGCTGTTTCTACAGTTGCAATTAGAAGTACCTCTGTTACTGAAATAATCTGACTCTTTAAACTAGACAATACTTCTTTTCACCACTGCATGTACCCAGTCAAATATTCAATCTTGGATTCTGACTCTTGTACACTGCATTCCAAACAAACCTGTATCCCTTTGAGCTTCCAGCTTCTGTCTTCTGTCATTCTAAAATAATTCTAAATTAATTAATCCTTTAATTAATTTAAGAAATAAATTAATTCTGAGTGAATTAATTTACTAATTAAATTAACTAATTAATTTAATTAATTAATAGAGAATTAAATTAAAGGCTTGACTATTGTTGATGTAGATAAGACTCTTCTGTTCTTCAACAATAACCTTTTTAACCACTTGAACTTTTTGATGACGAATCTTCACTGACATTGTTGACACCCTGTGCACTGGTCTGGTTCACGGATGACTAACTACAATGTTGATTCTCATTTCTGCTGTAGTGGTCTTTGTGTCTTGTCTTGTCCTGTCATGGCTTCTTTTGTTCTTCCTCTATATTCAATATTTATTATTTACTTCGCTTTCTTATCTGAGTTGAGTTGTCATCTACTTATTACAAATAGGACTAGTAATATGACTTTCAATCTCCCCCTATTTGTTGTTAAACATTTAACACACAAATTCCTAGAGGATAACTCAACTAACAACTAAGAAAATAAAACGACATTTAAGAACTGTAAATAATAAATTGTTTTCTGGATCATATAATACATTTCCAGATTTCAATAGTGAAAGATAAATATAAGATAGATGTTCCTCTAGACTGAACATATTAAACAAAGTTCTATCTTGACTTACCTATCATTACCAGCTTCAGAAGTATCAACTTCACCTTCTTCTAGAGATCAGGTGTCATTGGTAGATCCTCAGTTGCTGGTTTCTCTGGATCAGATTCTGCATTTCCAGATTTCTTGAGAAACTGAAATGAAAGATGTTTGTTCCTCTAGCACTGAACATATTATACAAGTAGTATTATTTTCATTTCTCAGACTTATCACTACTCCCCCTTAGGATGGCAGGGATGAAGTCTTGTCCTCTTCTTATTACCGCTTCTCCTCTATTTCTCCAACTTCTGTCTTCACTTCTCTCCCAAGGTG
>QRFB01005628.1:0-35739 GCA_008931105.1 Oenanthe javanica
TAGTCAATTGGAGCTGCATAAGCATGTGATTAAGGATTGCGATAAAGCTCTTAAGCTTGATCCCACGCTGCTTCAAGCCTACATTCTCAAAGGTGCTTGATTCATTTTTATCGTCGTAATGTAATTCAATTGTTAGGGTTGCATACTTGTATGTGTTTTCTGTTATATATAATTATATAGTGTCGATGTATCTGGATTATACTTTTGCGTAGAAATCAGTGTTTTAACTTACTTTGGTCTTCCTACTACGATAGCGATCTTATTAGAGGCGTAATCTGTTATATATAGCTCCAAGTGTTTTTGACTTTTTGCACTTTTTTCTTGAACTCAAACTTTGAACATTTGTTTAGGTCGTGCATTTTCTGCTTTGGGAAGGAATGAGGAGGCGCTTTTGGTTTGGGAGGAAGGTTATAAATATGCTGTTCAGCATTGTACAGATTTAAAGCAATTATTAGAACTGGAACAGCTTTTGACAGTTTCAAAGAAAAATAATACTCTTCCTTCTCAGAACCATGCCGTAGAATCTGATAACTCTGCAACTGAATCAGTTATTACGAGCAAATTAATTGAAGTTAATGATAATAATGATGAGTTGAATGGTAAGCTTGAGCCACACAGTGAAACTAGTGGGACACTGGAGGTTGGCAATAACTCAATTGATAGATCATACAAGCACAATGTTTTGAATGGTAAAGCTAAAGGGCGTAGAAGGACTGATGGCCAATCAAATGGAAGTTTTGAGGGTCCAAATTTAGGTGACAGGTCAAAATTGTGTAGTGGTTCTAGTGGTTCATCCAAGTCAGTTGGAGCACCTTTTGCAGTTCGCAGCAAATCAAGTGATGGAACAGAGAATAGCATTAAGTTGAGCAGAAGTTTTGATATCACATCTATGGGTGACGTGTCTGAAGGGTTTGCTGGTTCAAGTGATACTTCTGAAATGATCTATCAACCTTCTGCAATCACTGATAAATCAATTAATAAAACCGATGCTCACAGTAAGCCAACTGATAAAATTGACATGCATCTTGACTTGAGCGACCAGAATAAAAGGAATAAAAAGTTCTCTGTTACTAGGATTTCAAAGACCAAATCAATAAATGTAGATTTTCGATTATCAAGAGGGATTGCTCAGGTAAGGACATACACCTATTTTCAAGTATTATCAAATGATATTATCTGATTTTAATATCGTTTTAATTCATAGTTGAGTTTGACGTTTCTTTGCCCCTTTGTGTTGTTTGGAATAGAATAATTTCATAGGAATTTATACAGTATATTAGATTTTAGCATTTTTACTATTGAATATGATTTTAATTTGTTGCACACTGTTTGCACATTGATTTTGGGTATTAGTTCTTTTATGTGCGTGTGTTGATTTATTAATTTCAATCTCTGTAATTTGCATAAGGATTAACTATGAAAGTGCCTACTTGTCTTCTCAAATGTCTCAAGGTTGTCACACAAGTTTAATCACGTCTCATACTCTCATCTTAGTCATTATGTACGTAAAATGTACATTCCACTAAAAATAGAACGGAATAGAAAATATGAGCTTTTTACACATTGCAATAACTTGACGGAGCAATTACCTAGTGGTAACATGATGAATAGTAATAATAAAATTAAAAAGTGAAAGCAGAATAGATGCACATATAAGTATTCTTATACATATAAACAGTATTAGAATTATCAATTATTAGGCTCCATCCCAGTCATTGATTGAGAGCCGTGATTAATTCGTGTGGTAAATTAGAGATGTGTTGGTAAAATAGTGGTCACTGTGGTAATTAAGCCATTTGGATATTGTGAAATCACAAAGAATTGCACAGAAAAAAGTTGGCTATAGTCTCTAGGTAAATGAGCAATATTCCGGTGGAATAATGTTCTTAGCATCTTATTTTTATTTATTTAAAAAAAAATCCCCTTCTATTTGTAAATTGAGGCTTTTTTTTTTCATTCCCTCATTCAAACTCGGATATATAAATTCATGGTGAAAGAATGATTAACTAGTTTGTATTAAATCTATTGGCTGGTATATAGTGTTATAAATCTATTTTTGAAGCAACGGGAAAAACATGCTGACATGATTGAAAAGTGTCTTATTATTTGATAACGACATGATGTCTGGACAACAAGTTCTAAAATTTATGCAATAACAGTGTCTTTGTTGTGTGAATCTCCAAATAGCAAGTGTCTGGATGAACATGAAGGCATCAAACAGATGATAACTGTTATCAGTTCTTTTTCCTTGTAGCAAGTCGTTTCTTCTCTGACTAATTTTTCCATTCTTAGTGTTATGTGGGTGTTGGGATCTGGTACTGCTGGTGTCATGTGACATATTTCTGAGCTAAAAGTACGTTCCTGTAATATATATCTGAGCTTAAAGCACATTCTAGTACTTTGACTTGGTCTTACAAAATCTAAATTATTTCAAATTTATGGTTATCAGCAACTTTATCTTCTTAGGGATGTGCACAATTCGAATGTGCACAATTCCCTGATCTGTATTATATCAGTGGTCCTTAGTCATGAGGTCAGCCAAATTTACAGCTGTAAAGTATTAAGTTTTTTAATTGCTACTTAAGTTGTGAACATCGGTTATAAAGTATTATGTTTTTTCAATTGTTACATGGTGAATTTTCTTAATGAATGATTGATTTGAAGTGGCATTCTGGCAGCTCTTTTTCTTCCTCTCACCCACTGCACCATGCAGCTTCTTACAGTATATTCATTTGTGATTTTATCAAGTATACAATATGCAGGTGCTTTTACTTTTTGTATTAAAATGACTATACTGTTGTAATAGGTCAATGAAGGGAAATACAATCATGCAATATCCATATTTGACCAGGTTATACTTTTTATAGCCTTCACAATTTTTTTTAAATAAACCCTTAGAAGGGGTTGCTGGTTGTGCCATTTTTCGTAAACGATATATCTTTTGATTGCCAAGTTTGTACCTCCTTGTACAATAAATGCAGATTCTGCGAGAAGATCCTACTTATCCTGAGGCTCTTATTGGAAGAGGGACTGCATATGCATTTCAACGAGAGCTTGATGCTGCTATAGTTGATTTTACAAAGGTATATAAAGCTTATAAGTTATAACTTCAGTGCATGTGTTATGTGAAGATTTCATGATTCTAACCACTTCTTCTGGAGTTTGTCTTTTAGGCTATACAGTCAAACCCTTCTGCTGGCGAAGCCTGGAAGCGAAGAGGACAGGCCCGAGCTGCATTAGGGGAATCTGTTGAGGTTGGAACTCTTTATCTCACTGCTTAAGTTCTATTTTTCCCCCAAGTGTTAACATGAATTGTTAATTTAGGAGTTCATTTTTGCGAAAATTCCTTAGGGTTTCTACTTCTAATCTCTCTAGACTCTATTTTCTCCTGCAAGTCTTATCTCTGTATCTGTTCTTCTGCTATCTCTCTACTATTTCTGATCTGATCTCCCTAATTTCTGTCTCTAAGCTGCTATTCTATCTGTTTCCTTCTATTCTCTGCCACTACTATCATATATACAGAAGATCACAAAAACATTGAAAATTACAAAAGAAGAAATCCTAGTTCCTGACATAATATCAGCCCAAGTATTAGTTGCATGGCCTTAATTATCAACTATAGATTGATTAAAATGAAACCGTTTAGGTTGAAATCCATAGTGTTGATACATAAAGCAGTAGATCAGATACCCACTATCTGTTGTGTTATCCTTAGGTTGCAGTGATTATTTCTATAAAAAGTTGGGTTTTGCAAACTATAGATTGTGTTGTGTTCTGTTTTATAGGTTTTGCAAACTAAATAATAACTATTTTATTTCTGTTATTATCTTTTTATGTAAATATTCTGAATAACTTTTGGACTTCTATGTAGATTGCAGAATCAAAAACTTTTGATACTTATCCTACTATTTTCTTATATTTGGTTTTCTTTAGAACAAATAGTTCTTGAAAAGTTTCTATTCATGAATCTTTGTTGTGTTTAACGTCTTGGTCCAGGCAATTGCAGACTTGACAAAAGCATTGGAATTTGAACCAAATTCGCCAGATATATTACATGAAAGGGGTGAGTTGTCCAGTTACCTATTTAGTATTACTTCAAGTACATCATTTTTGCTTGTTTAAAATTTGTTTCTGGGCCTTTGTTGTGTATACAATATAATTTACTGGGTATATTTAGCTTTTACTTGTAGGTTCTTAGGTTCCAGATGTCAATCTTAGATAACATGCAAGTGTTCGCGTGCACCATTATTTTGGGTGCTAACTGCTAAGATTCTTATAGAGATTGAGGAGAGTTTTTTTTCCTTTCTTTTTCCTTATCTTGTTTAAGTTGAGGTATTTTGGTCATTTAGCTCATGCATTTTTTCCCCGCCTTTATACGCACTTCAGACTCGCTTTTTTGCCAGTTTCAAAATTGCACTAAACCACACATTTTTTACTAGCAACTAATCGCGCTTTTTTACAACAATGATTGAGTAATCTCAAAGAGGTTACAAGTAAGCTCACCCCTATCGAGGAAAATAGTGAGGAGATCAGTACATTAGTATTTGAGATAGTAATGCCCAATATATAGTAAGCTCACCCCTGTCAAGAAAAATAGTGGGGATATCAGTACATTAGTTACTGAGATAGTAATGCCCAATATATTGTATTAGTGACTTTTATCATATCATTTCCTTATTATCAAAAGATTTAACACTGTGTATCAATAGTGATGGGTGTCGATATTAAATACTTACTATTCATTAATTACAAAAAGTGGAGAGATCAATAATAACCTGTAATCCTACTCTTGAAACAAACGGAGCCTAATACTCGATGGTTCTTGCTATTTGGATAGTCACTTTTTATATATTTTACGCTTGCTAACCTAATTAATTTATTGCACTACAGTCTGAAACCTTATCTATGCTGGACATTAACATATTATGTGAACGAAAAGCAGCAAGATCTCTTGGAAACTTAATCTGTATTCGAATCACGTTGATCTGTCTGCAGGAATTGTAAATTTCAAGTTTAAAGATTTCAAGGCTGCTGTAGAAGACCTATCTACTTGTGTAAAGATCGACAGAGATAACAAATCTGCATACACATACTTGGTGAGTGCATGAAGTTATTATTGGGATTCTGCAAATTATTTTGTATTATTTCTGAGCAAACTTGTACTGTGTTATAGGGCTCAGCACTGTCTTCAATTGGTGAACACAAAAGGGCCGAAGATGCACATAAAAAGTCCATTGAACTCGACAAGAATTTTCTCGAGGCATGGGTACACCTAACACAGGTATTTTGAAGATATATTATTAACCTCTTCAATTATTATATCAATGGTCCTAGATCTTGTAATCTAAGCATATCCGAGGTGCTATCTTTTTGACATTCTTCTTGTTATTTTTTTACTTTATTCTTCATGTTATAATTTATCTATTTTACTTTTGATATTCATTCTTTTCTGTTAAGTTACCAGTTCTCCTAAAACCTCAAGGTGTTAGGAAGCGGGCTTAGCAGGATCATATTATTCTAACATTCCCCCTCACTCGAAAGCCCATTTATGGGTCGAGAGTGGATCACGGGCGCCCATCTTTGGGGCAATAACAAGCCTTTCGTGTCCATAATAAATTATGAGAATATTGGGGGTGGCAGGGAGTCGAACCTTAGACCCCTGCCAACTGGAGCTCTGATACCACGTTAAGTTACCAGTTCTCCTAAAACCTCAAGGTATTAGGAAGCGGGCTTAGCAGGATCATATTATTCTAACATTTTCAATGGTAGAACAAACTTTCTTATAAGCAGCACTCTACAGATTTAGGAAATTTGACATTAGTCTTTTCCCTTTTTTTTTTGTTAGGGGTTAAGTTGTGAGGGCTTTGCTGGACATTGTAGTGGGTTCTGGTTTTGATATTAAGTAAACGTGTCAATTTATTTTCGTCCTACAGATTTAGGAAATTTGATATTAGTCTTTTCCCTTTTTTTTGGTTAGGGGTTAAGTTGTGAGGGCTTTGCTGGACATTGTAGTGGGTTCTGGTTTTGATATTAAGTAAACGTGTCAATTTATTTTCGTCCTACAGATTTAGGAAATTTAACATTAGTCTTTTCCCTTTTTTTTGATTAGGGGTTAAGTTGTGAAGGCTTTGCTGGACATTGTAGTGGGTTCTGGTTTTGATATTAAGTAAACATGTTAATTTATTTTCGTCCCCCCCCCCACCAAAAAAAATAGTGGGTGTAATCATACCACCAGGGTAGTTGCATTCATCTTTACAATCTTACCTTAAATTAGGGTTACCAAGGGCTTGGGTGTCTCCTTGGATGATTATTGCTCTTGCTGAATTAGCTGGCTTATCCTGATGAATTAGAGTAGGGCTCATATTCGAAATTTAGCAAGTTCTAGAGTTATCTTTGTAGAATTGTTTTTCACATTAATGGAATCAACTCTATAGAATCATCCAACTTTGATAGAAATAGTTAGTATCTATAACCTAAAGTCATTTCCAAGCTAGCAGCATGTGCATTACTGCAATATCTTACACAGAATGTTGCAAATAATATATTCGAAATCGCAACATCTCATGAANTGCAACATCTCATGAAAGTTTGATCTGTCAACAGCTTTATCAAGAACTGGCCATTTCAGACAAGGCTTTGGAATGTCTTCACCAAATTCTGCAAATTGATGGGAGGTGTGTGGTGGAAAGTAACATTTATTTTCTGGTTAGGGGTATATTTAGTACTGGATCTTTGTTTGGTGTCAGTAGTCTATTCTCTTCACTATACAACGTGGAGATTGCTGATAGTATTGTGATTTGTGAGTTGTTGATAGGTTTGCCAAAGCATATCACTTGAGGGGGTTACTACTTCATGGCATGGGACAGCACAGGTAAGCTAATTGTTGTCCTTTTGCAGTAATAAATGTTTTTATAGCAATTTACTAGGTGAATGCTTTCTAATATGTAAGACCGAGAGCTATAAATACATTGGTAAGTGATTTTGCATTTGTCAATTTAGTTTGGTTCAGTAAGAGTAATTAACGTGTTATGAGTTAAATTCACACCAGTCTGCATTTAGCCTTTACTCCTTTAGGAATATGAACATACTATAAATTATATTCATCAGTTGTGAGCGTGCTAGCATAATATGTTACCCAAGCAGTGCTCGACTAGTCATTTAAGCCAGCAACATAACATTCTAACCTCTACCCAATTAATCNAACTAGGTTAAGGTACTTTTTTTTAGGGATTATTGGCTAGGTTTGATAATGTTGAAGGAACATAATATTATATCTATCTCCACTTTTAAAGAGTCCCTCTGCCATAACTAAGCAGTTAGCATTGATTGGAATATATCTTAACTTCTAGGAGGGACTTCTAGGTATTTTGTTTATTCATCTCATCTTCACAGATCTTTCTTTAATGATACAAGCTGCCTCTCATCTTACTTCTGTATGTCTTTTTTTTTATGTAATCATGTTAATATTATATCCTGCCTACAACCTGTTAGCAATCTCCATAATCAGGTCCAGGATAATTTAGTGGAAGAAAACTCTCTAAATTAGTTTGGGAAGAAAGAAAGAAAAATAGAATTATGTATGGTCTAAAAGAAGGTACTGCCTTTAAAAGATTGTTATGGACAAGTTATATAGTTGACCACAAGTACTTGGAATAGGACAGCTTTATGCGAGTACTAGAAATATGAGAAAGGTTTTTTCTTCCAGGGATATAATAGAGCCCCAGGCATGCACCTTTGGTCCTTTCATCTGTTACTGGCATACAAAATATATAATCTTCATAAATCCATCCAGTTTTTGGGTTCTGAAGATGGAAAAGGTAGGTTATAATGTCATATTAAAGTCAAAAGATTAAAGTTAAATCGTTTAATTGTGCGCAAGTTTTATGCTAGGAATAGGTTGTTCTATTTCCCTTATTATGCTTTTTTCTGCTGTTGGAGTGTCTAAAGGAACATCAGTTATGATTATTTAAACACTAGAGGGTGGCCTTCTTATCCTTTTTTTTTCTCAGTACTTTGGATAACTATTCAGATTCGGATCAAGAATCTTGGTCTTGTTGCAAATTATTCAGCCGACACACTTGGGCATGACACTTATTCCATATCAGATCCTTTGACTGAAATGTGGACACTTTGACCAACTCAAGGGCCCACATATGGGATGAACCTATGATGCAAAAATAAAAAATATGAGAGAAAAATGGAGACATGAGAAAGAAAAAGATGAGATGGAGTTCCCAAGATTGCAGTCCATACTGAATCATGTGTATTTGATCTTTATTGTTAATTTATCTCTACGAAATTATATTTTAATTTTTTATCATTATGATTTGTCCCTGTACTCGTGTCAAAAAATAGGTGTCCCCAATTTTTCTATATTCCGAGTCTGACACTTGGATCTGTCCTGTACATCACTGCGTACTCGAATCCGAGTACTATCATTTTTTAATAGCTGTGCAATGTAGATCAGCTTGTACCTGCTGAACTAGTATTGGCTTTCTTTTGTTTTTGTAAGGATATGTTGGTATACATAGATAATACAATTAGAAGCACGTTTTTGTTTGCAATGCATTGCACTATTGCAGTCATTTGGATGCTTGAGTTATTATCATGTGAACTAATCATGAAGGTTTGTTACACTAAATAGATATAAATGGGTAAAAAACATGGTGTGTGTGTATGATATATATCTATATATTTGAATAACCATATGCATGAACCTTATGACATTTATATTTAAATATGAGATATTCACTTGAGGTATGAAGTCATTTCCTTGTGTGGTTATTCTCTATTGCAGAAAGAAATTGCTTTATATACTGCTTCGAAGCTGAGCAGTGAGTTCTGTGGGTTTGACATTGATGGAGATATTAATCCTCTTTTTAAGGTAATACCTAAATTGAGGCATCATGAATGTTTAAGAAATGTTCTATATAATGCTATAATGCCTACAAGTTATGTTCATAATTATGTGAATTACTGTAGAGTGTAGACTAAATAACTATGTAGGCCATGATGTTTACATGCATGAATACGGAGCATATAGAACCCAACATTTTAACATGTACCTTTAAGCCTTACATTTAATTAATTGAACAGTGAACCTAGCTGTGGCTTAATACTCTACAGAAGGGCCACAATAGAGACATTTAGGGTTCAAATTATACAAATAATTGATGTTAAGGTTTAATTACAGATTGTCATTAAATGGGGTCCCAATCGTCATTTAGCTCATTAATATACAGAATGGGCTTTTTTTAGTACTAGCCTTCTAGAAAATTGGGAAGAGAATGATCTAAAGTTAATCTTCATTACAAAAGTAGAGAAAACTACACTTTTAGAATTTCCTTTTTAAAATATTAGGGACGTTACCTTTTACTATAATTTAAGTTTTCTTTTGTACAACACTGCCACAATGTAAATAATTCATTTGTTTTTAGAATAGATTTCTTTATTCTTAAAACTTGCGTTATTTTGAAATTTAGCATTAACAATTTCTATTTGTGGGACTTGAATTTGGCATTTGTTGATGCAATCTCATATTGTTTGATCCACCCGAATATGAATGATCCACTTGCTTTGGCACGCATTTCAATGCACTCGGAAAATATACTTGTAAAAAATATTTTTTCAGTTATTTTGTTCTTTGTAAAATATAAAGTAATAATTTTTCAATTATTTTGTTTTGTATAAAAGCATTATTTGCAAAACAGAATATCGAAAAAAAATTATTTGCAAGTACCTCTTCCAAGTGCATTGAAATGCGTGCCAAAAGAAGTGGCTTATATTAAATGGAATGGAGGGAGTAATTAAATATAGTTGGGCGATACGTTTGGTAACATTTCCTTTTGTAAAAGTGTCCTGTACACAAGAAACTATACCCGGATAATGAACAATGTGGCTTTATGTACTATATTACAAAAGAGAAGCACTGAATCAAGTGTTTAAGGAATACATGAAATTCCCCTACAATTATATCATTTACGTTTCTCTTGCCTTGTGCAGTTACTAATTGTGAATCATTGTTAGGTCAAATTTATCATGCAGTACATGTTTAATATAAAATCAAATTCATACTCTATTGTAATGTATGAAAATAGTGTACGGGCCAAGATGTGCACTTATTTGATATTATATATCTCTTTATGCCTTAGTATTAGCTCTTTGCCTCATTAAACAACTAAAGTTTTACCTACTCGCTCAGCTTCTTTTTCTTTTCTTTTGACATGAAAATTAATAAGCTAGAAATCCGTTCACATTGTCGTTTATTTTTCCTAGGAGTTCTGGTGCAAAAGGATGCACCCCAAAGATGTATGTGAAAAAGTATACAGGCAACCCCCACTACGTGATTCTTTGAGAAAAAGCAAGCTGAAGAAACAAGAATTTACTTTCACGAAGGCAAGGACAACTCTCATAGATGCTGCAGATTGCATAGGAAAGAAGATCCAGTACAATTGCCCCGGGTTTTTGCCTAATAGACGTCAGGTTTATTATATGAACTATTCTTAACAAGTTTGTTCTGCTTTATTTTAAATTCAGACTCGGGTCTACTTTACCTTTGTTTTTCTTCCATTATGTTATTACTGTAATTAGTTACATGTTTGACTTATTTTAATAATTTAGGTGATATAATGAGTAGTAATTGTACTACTTTGGTCGAAACATCTGACTTGATGTAATAGAATAGCTGGCAGCAGCTTAAATTTTGATTTTGTGAGCCTACTAATACAAGCAAAATCATCATTGACCAGTTATTATAATACTCATACCTGGCCCATTCTTTTCTTCTATCTTTTTTCCTGGCTGATTTATTCTAATCTTATTTTTTTCAACGTGTGTTCCCCTATTACCATATGAACTAAAATCGTGTTCACTCACATTTAGATATTGTATGTCAATCGTCATAACATAGTTTCTGCATAATATTTTCATTTGTACATCTATTGAGTCCAAGTCTTATAACTTGTAACAGCATCGTATGGCTGGATTGGCTGCTATAGAGATAGCGCAGAAGGTGTCAAAGGCTTGGCGTGTTGAATGGAAAAGCTCTAATAAAAGCACTTCTAAAAACAGCAAACGAGCCCGAAGAAAAGAAAAACTTAGTCCTCCAAGTCAAAATAGAGGTGGCGCTGGTTGCAGTACTAGCAGTTTATCAGATATGTTGACTTCGTCTGTTTCTGTGGAAGATAGATCATCAATCCGTTCTATAATGTCATGGCATGAGCTTTACTCACTGGCTGTCAAATGGAGACAGATATCTGAGCCTTGTGACCCTGTCGTGTGGGTTAACAAGTTGAGGTAATACGTTTTAAAATTGTTTTGAGTCTTTTGACTTTATACCTCACGTCCAAAGCTTCTATGGTTGTCAGTTTTGTGGTATTCACCCTAGAAAGTCTACCATGGCATGTTACTGATGGACACATAATTCAAGAAAAAGAGCTGGTTACATATTGTTTTATCTTAATACACATTTAGTCCTTGCCAATCCCCCTTTCCCCTCTAATCTTCATACGTGAATTTAGAAACAAACTTTAAATCTATACTATACTATTATATCCTATCTAATTGGCATAAGGCAGTTTAGATGGTTTGGTCGTCACCGGATCCACGTAATTAAATATAGGAAAACTTATTATTTCTTTTCATTGGTGATGGCTAAGTGATGCTTTGGCTGTGAGTGAAAGTCGAATTGGTTAGAGCTGATGCATTGCGACGTGTTAACATCTTTGTACTTTGTTCTCCTATTCTCCGGCTCTTTTTATGCAATGATTTATATGTCTTAGATGATGGATATAGAAATTGAAACAAAGAACTCTATTTAAGCTGGCAATATGATGGTCTGGGTCATAAACGCGTTAAGTAATGTTATGTGTATCTTTTGGTGCATTGATGATCAACTGAATGTTCAGCTTTTCATAGTTTGATTCTCGTTTCTATTTAGTGAGGAGTTCAATTCTGGTTTTGGATCGCACACACCACTCACACTTGGGCAATATAAAGTTGTGCGGTACTTTCCAAACTCTCAAAGGTAAAACTCTGATTTCCTATATCTCCTCTGCAACTGTTTTGAAGAATGTTATGATTTCTTTAATTATATGTTTGACTATTCAGGGCAATTAATTTGGCGAAGGCAGTAATAATGGAGAAGAAGTTTGTTTATAGCAAGGAAGATAACATCATTGATTTATCTAGGGAGGGGAAACTGCAAGAAGTAAGTTGTACTGATGTCTGATATCCGGTTACTGTCACCTGTGTGTTTTCCCTCTTGTTGACTAAGGCCCACTTGACAAATTGTTATTATGCGCTAGTCTTCTTGCTTATATTGTGTGTGTGTGTGTGTGTGTTTTACTGTAACATGAGCTACAAAATTTTGCAATGTAAATGTTTTAGGGTGGAGAAGTTGTCATTTTAGTTGGTAGTTCGCTTTTGTTATTTTTGTTTTTTCTTAATACCACTTGTTTCTTGAGTTCCTCAGCTCTATATAGTTATAAGTATTTATTTGGTGTTGGTTGTTGGGAATGCCTGGGATTGTATTTAGCCTGCAATCTATGTTTGAATTAGATGTCATTATGCATTTTTGTTTTTTTATTTATTCTTTGATGGCGGAAGAATGTTTGTGAATATCTTTTTCTGCATTGGATCTTCGTATATAAATTATTGAGTGTAAGAACAATATCATGTTTGGATGACTCAAGTTTTGGTCATTTTGGACTTTACAGTTCCTTGCAGCTTTTTACTAATAAATTCCGGTTTGATTTATGTAGGTTATGAATGCACAGTCCTGCTCTGATCTTCATACAGCTGTTGGCCAGGATTTCTGGTTGGCTACTTGGTGCAATAGTAAAGCATCTGAGGGGTAATTTGCTGCCCAAACAATTCATTTTTATTACTTATATTTTGAACTACGTGAATTAAAATATAGAGTTTTTGTTTGACTTGTTCAGGATGCGCCTTGAAGGAACAAGGATCACACTGCTGAAAATGTAAACTTAGCTTTACTTGATTGGAATTTCTGTTTTGTTGCATAACATGACCATAGTAATTTATTATCCTGAATTGTGGCTCAGGGGAGAATGTGGATATGATTTCGCAATTAGGACGCCTTGTACACCTAGTAGATGGAATGACTTTGATACCGAAATGGAATTGGCATGGGAAGTGAGTACCCCAGTCTTAAAACCAGCTGAAGAAATTATTCTTGAGTTCAGTATCGTTGAATTGTGCATCTTTGCCTAAATAATCTAAAGAAATGCATGCTGAATTGTATGCCATGTCATGGCATATACATAACCATGAGTCGATCTTTGATGGGATTCAGTATTTCGTCTTTTTATGTTCTTTAAGTTTCCTTTTTTCTTCTCTAAATCATTGCTGTTTTTAAACAAAAGATAAAAGCTTCTGCCGGGTCGACTAGAACCAAAAGAGTCACTATCTGCAAATGTAATCATTCATGACTTGGCTTTCTTTGCTTTATATAATCTATAGAATTGCATGTTGGATTGGATGCCATGGCATATACAGAATTCACGAGTCAATCTATGATGAGATTATCAGATTATTATTATATTTTTTTAAATGGTTGCTGTTAAGACAACACTAGAGGCAGTTTTGAATATTGATAATAATTTGTCAAATCTGGTCTTTGGCACCCTAGTATTACGGTGGCATTAATAATTGAAAGGCAGCTTAATAATTACCATTATCTTTCCTACAATCCTCATAATTTTGAGCATGTATTTATCTACAACCCCTGTTTAGAGAGTGTGTACTTATTCACATTAATTTAGCAGTATGAGGTGTTTTTCATAAAGAAATAAAAAAAATTCAGGTCTGATTGCTCATCATTTAACATGCTGTAGAGATGTGCATGTAATCACTTGATTCAAATATCAGCAGCAATAACAGCATAATGTGTATGCCAGATAAACCATAATCCAACAGTCTAGTTGCTTATTGCACACAAAAGTTACTTGGGTTGCTCTTATGAAGGCTTGCAAACTTATAATTTTTTGATTGATGAAGGATGACTCAGTGAGGCTTTCAGGACTTGTACATCGATGCCTTTTCACTCTTTTATATATTGTATTCTCATCTTATCTTATCATTGTTTCAAGCCTCTTTAGAGTTATTTTGGGAGAAGTAATCTTTATCTTATTCCATATTTCCATGTAACTTGTACTCTTCCCATGCAAAAATTTCAAGGCTGTTTGTAATGCATCTTCCAAGCCTCTCTAGTTCTATTTTGGGAGAAGTAATCTTTATTTTATTTCATGTAACTTGTAGTCTTTCCATGCAAAAATTTGCAGGCTGTTTGTAATGCATATTGTGGTGAAACTTATGGGGCAACTGATTTTGATGTACTTGGAAATGTGAGAGATGCTGTATTGAGGATGACATATTACTGGTTGGTTATTTTGTCTATTATTCATCACACGTATTTCCTAGTGTGCCAAATATTGAATTTATGTATAAAAAAAAACTTTCAGGTACAATTTTATGCCCCTTTCCAGAGGAACTGCAGCGGTTGGATTCATAGTTTTGCTTGGAGTATTTCTTGCTGCTAATATGGAATTTACTGGGACCATTCCTGTGGGGGTACAGGTGGATTGGGAAGCCATTCTGAACTTTGATCCGAACTCCTTTATGGAATCCGTAAAAACTTGGTTGTATGGGTCTCTTAATATCAGCACAAGCTGGAAAGATTATCCAGATGTAGCTTCAAATTTTGAGACAACAGCATCTGTTGTTGCTGCACTGAGCTCTTATTCCGAGGGAGCAGCCAATAAACTACACACAGAAGGTAAATAAGCTGATCTTTGGATCTGCTTGCTTGTGTGGAACTTGGAAAATCCTCCTGTAATTGTAAGTGTGGAAAAATGTGAAAGTGAATTTTAGACTAGTCTGCATAGGGTAAAGGACCGAAAGACAGAGAGATAAAGGAAAGAAATTTGACACCCAAGTTCAAATAATAGAGTATAGTATAAGGTTTATTTAAGATTTAGGCAGAAATTTGTCATAGCAATTACTTGTGTGTTACAAATGAATTTTTACCGTAGAAACTGTGTTTTTAGATTTTGTGCACTGTAACCTGTATGATAGCTTGAAAGGACAAACTGACTGAGAAGACAGTCCAATGATGTAGCCATATACAATATCTGTCTTAAGGGGGGTGAATAAATTGTCTGGTATCTCCTTGTATCTGAGCACGTGTAACAAGTGTTTCTTTTCCTTTTTATATGACAGGTATCTCCTTGTATTTGAGCACGTGTAGCAAGTGTTTCTTTTCCTTTTTATATGACATTTCTCTCTTGTTTTACTTTTTACCCGACCTTCAAATCTCGTGGGTTCTTGATAGGTGTTTAAATATCAAGTTGCATCGCACTTTTGTTTTGTGTACCATGAGCAGGCTCTTTACCACTCTTTAACCTTCAATTTTTTATTTGATGCATTGCTTCAGTTGCAGGTTTTCAAATGTTTGTTCTGCAGCCAGGTTCTTCTATTTTTATGTGTTGGGTCTGCTCCATTGTATACCAAAATAATATAAGTAAGATAGTTCCAATCCAAGGTTTGTGTAATGCATAAATTTTAAACTTTTAAAATTTATGCTGGACTGCTCATGGTACACAAATGTTACCGACCCTCTAATAATAACCGGAGGTGAATAGGGGATTTTTTTATTTTTTTTTGAAAGTAAGTTCTTTCCCGATCTCCAAGTCTTGTTAAAGTTTGGATATGACAGATTGAAACTGAAGAGGAACATATTTTGACTATCCCAAACGGAGTAGTAATTAGTCCATCCACATTTCTTTATTTACAAGCCTAAATGATTTGGTTTCATCTACTATGATGGCCCAGGTGGCTGCTAATGTACTTGGCAGGTGCTGCTTACAGTTTTTCCATAACTTACAAGTGGAAATATTATTATTATTTGGTTGTAATTAATTATTATTATTATTTTGTTGTAATTATTATAATTTTGGATAATATTATTAAGTAATAAATATAATATATGATAAAAGTTTAACAAACTAATAAAATGAATAATGATCTGGTCAAGTTAAAGCACAACTGATCGTTTTATTCATGGAGTGGTATCGAATTCGAATCAGGTATCTGGTGGTGTAACATGTAATTTTATAAACAAAAATATAAATAATAATTTTTTGATTTGATTCCTAATACCTCCATCCCATACACACCTCCCCTAAGGTGCCAGAAACTCATACCCCCACCTCCTCCTAAGAGCATCTCCAATGGGGTGTCAAAAAGAGTGTCAAAATGTCACATGGCATAATGTGGCATATCATTCTTGTTGACACTCCATTGGAGTGAGATGGACGTCAACCAAAATTGTCAACTTTTAGCATCCTCCCGAAATGATAAAAATGTGTTTATATCACATTAAAGTCATAAACATTCATACATAGTATTAATTATACATGTATCAAAGATTGACAATTTTGAGTGCCAACCATTGGAGTAAAAATTTCTAGAGAGAGTACTAAAATATTATTGAAGAAAGAGAAAATATTTTATTAATTTCCTTGATGATTTGTCAATGTTGACAACTTTAATTAGCACCTCTCATTGGAGATGCTCTTGAGCATCTCCAATAGGGATTTTCAAACTTATGTGGCATGTGGCATGACACCCTTGTTTGCATGCCTATTGGAGTTAGGAGGTGGTCAAAAGGTTGCCTACCAATGTTGCCAAAAAGTTGACAACTTCCTAAACTAACAAAAAATCATACAAAACATCTAAAACATATATTACACTACCCATTTTTATATTGAACTAAATATAAAATTAATATAGAGGGATCATGTGGGCAACCTTTAAAGTTGTTTAACTATTGGAGCAAAATTTTAATAAATGTTGCCAAAAGTGACATGGATGTGAGAGAAAATTAAAAAATATATATTTAATGATTTGTCATGGTTTGACAACTTTGTTAGCAACCTCTATTGAAAATACTCTAAGGTATCAAAAATTCATACCTTATGAGTTTGAGGTATAAGTTTTAAAATTAAAAAATTACAACCAAACACAGGCATGGCCTTGGAATATGATACCTAGAATTCACGAAACAAACGAACGCTAAATAATCCATGTCATTCAATTTATTTATTGTTGATGATAGAACATGAAGCTTGTTTTAAAAATTGATAACTTACTATTTATTTATTTAGGTTAGTTGTTTAATTAGGAATCAATCTATGTTAGTAATGATTGGAGAACAATTGCAATACTTTCTTAAAAAAAATTGTAGTAAAAACATATCACACACAACTAAGGTTCCTCAAATTCTTCGTCTAATAAGATTTCCTCACAGAACCTTGCATCGAAATGTATATACTGTACCTGTTAGTGATGTTTTTTAATGCTTTAAACAGTCTGATGTTATTTGAAGCAGTTAAATTTCATCATAAAAGATTGTGTTCCTTGTCCCAGCTTACAACTAATTTCCTCAACCACTTTTTCCTGTGGTTCAGTTCTTACTTTTCAGGTTTACTTCGTAGACATTTTTTCATTGTTCTCAAATAGATGCTCCAACATCTACATTATTTCTCTCTGATACAAGCACTTAGTCAAGGAACTAAGTTAATAAAGGGCATCTGCAATACTTTTCAAACATCATTTAGATCCGAAAAAGATAGTCTTCTATCCAAATTTTACTACTGATGCTAAAGGCATCCAAATGTATGTTAAATAACTAAACTACACATCCATCCATACCATGGTTGATAGTTCGAGAAATTAATACATTATTGATGCCAAGTAGGAGTAGCTCTAAGGATGATTATAGGTCAACTCAACAAAATACATTGATGATGAATGATGAAGCAAGCAAGTCATATCTTCATCTACTAATTAAAAACGGACAGAAAAGTAATCCTTAATTAATGAACATGATATCACGTAAAACTTACATGGAGCATAAGCCTGTTACAAGGAATACTGAACAATCTTACAGAGTAAATTATTGTGAATGTATTCAACCGGGAAGGCCCCCTTGAGGAAGTTCCCAATTGTCCTCGTCTTCTTCCTTCTTGCTGCTCTTAGCAGTATCCACTCTATCCGGCGGCCCAGCTCGAAATGGGGTGCGCCTGATTATAAATAAACATTGTCAGTGTACTATATTCCTTTCACCACTGAGAATGCAAGTCTTTAAACAATGCACATGCTTACCAGAAGTGTTCAACCAAAAATACATACACATTATTAAATGCTTTATAGTTAAAAGAGGCAAGGATAATAACAGATATTTTTATGGTTGCAAATCTTTATTTTATATTTCATAATTATATTTTCTAAAATAGATGGACACCGCCCTTCCTTGCAAATATTTACCAGTGTTTTAACTTTCAAGCCAAGAAGCAAAAATATGTGCGCGTAGTGCGGCATACACAGATGCTGCACATATTCAAAAATTATTCACATATATCTGAATGATGTTATGTATGATAGAATCTATTATTTAGACTAAAAACTTTATACTAATTGAATCATATGCATATCTTAATCGTTTAAAACACATCAAGTTAAATTAGAATTTTCATTTTTGCAGAAGTGCATACTTTTTATTAGACATAGAATTTAAACATCAATACTTTTTTATATGCTAATTAACGTCTATACTTTGCCTTTTCGTGGAAGTACTTACTTAACACTATTCCAATAATCATTTGTGAAAATAGAACTAGAAACTAGAATCGTAAAAATATCAAAGTATCGGATGCGGGGATATGAGTGCCCGAATATCCAACACAAGGATGTGTTGAGCAATATCAAGCATCTTTGCTTCCTAGGTTTCGAGCTAATGTTATTAACACCAACCAAAATGCACTGAAAGGTGCTAGATAAATAAACCCCCCAAATTATAATATAGAAGTATTATAAGCTTATAAAAATCATAGAATGGGAATATACAAAAGAAAATCTGCCTTTGTCCAGATTTTAATTCTAACGCGTTCTAAACTGAAGAATGACTTTTGGGTTATTTGGCTTTTCCTTATAATGGATGGTCATTAGTTTCTCCCAACCCAATTGTATCCTATTACAAGTCGTATCATTCTTTCCTTTTTCATTATTTCAATTTTGACATATATCGAATTAAATCAACACATTAATAACATGAGTGAAACCCGAAACTGGCATTGGTAATGAACATAGATGCACAGCAATTGAATTACAATTACACAAGACAGAGAGAGAGAGAGAGAGAGAGAGAGAGNAGAGAGAGAGAGAGAGAGAGAGAGAGAGAGAAGCAGCACCTTCGTCGATTGCGCTTAGCAGCTTCACGGGTCTTGCGCTTCTTCTCATCCTGTTTATTCTCATGATACTTCCTCCTCTTACACTCCTGAATAATCCCAGCCCTCATGACTTGTCTCCTGAACCTACCAAGAAGCTTCTCTTCAGGTTCATTATCATCCACAATCACCTGAACATTATAAGCTGATCTAAAGAAAAGGGTGTTTGAGTAAAGCAGAGAAGGGCACACTACGGACATCATTTCATTGGATTTGTTGTTGGAGATGAGTGGGGTGAATGAGTCTTTGTGTTTAGAAGAAGATGATGACGACGAGGAGGAGGAGTCTGTGGTGAGAGAGAGGTGGGATGGAGGAGGGACTTTAGGGGGAGATGGTGAGGGTTTTGAGGGCATGAACAGAGATAAGAAATTCGAGAGAGATGAGGAAGCCATGGGTGATAGATAGATTAGATTGGGATAGAGATACAGATAGAGTGTGTAATAATTTCTTATAGGATGATGGATGGATGGATGGATGGGCTGCGGATAAATATTCCTAAGTGGATTAGTTTGGGCTTGGGATAGTCTGTAGTCCCAACCAAGATAGTTTAATTTCAACACTAGTACAAGTCATTTTCAAAAATTCAACTCTTAACAGTTCAGTCCATATAAAGAATTTAAAATTTGGGCAGTCCCAGTGTCCCACATCTAGGTAGTTCAAATAATAGTTCTATATTTATTTAAATCTTTAAAATTGTATCTCTATTGTAAATAATTAGTGTAAATGTGCTTTGGCCTTTCATGTACAAGCCCTTTAGTCTTTCAAATTCAAACATTTAGCTCTTTGGCTTCTTATAACTATTATCATGTAAAGTTTATAAATAGTCATTTTTGTTAACCATGTAAAGACACACCAAAATATTGAAATGAGAATTATCCATTCCCCTTCAAACTCTCTCTTATTCATTGTTATTATATAATAGTTTTATAACACGTTATTGGTAGTATGATGGTACATCTTGTATTCAAGAAGATATGGTTTAAAATTTGTTTTGATGAGTTAATTTGGATCCAAGTACAAGTGGCTAATCGTTTATGAGTATTTTCTATTACAAAGCATGAGTTGCCATTTTATTCATAAATTTAAGTTTCTTTTCAATACTCAAGTTAAACTTGAAAGATTCTTAATTTGCAAATTTGAAATTTCAGAGAATTGGTAATCATACATTAAGATTTTGAGGTACGCATCCATTTTATCATTTTATTCATTTTCATGATATTAGCCTAAACTTGTATGTTTGAATTATGCTAGTTAACATTTCTCGTAAAAATCATATTAAATTCGTTTTATCTCAGAATTGAATGATTTTAGAGTTTTCGGAAAGATATTTTAATTCTCTATAACTTTCGTAATTTATGATTTTTGATATTCTACATGTACGTTCATGAAATTCTGTCATATGTATACATTGTTGGTGTAACTTTAGAAATATAATACAATTATTTAACTGCTAAATAGTCTAGCAATATAAGAAAGATTTAGTTTAAGTTACTCACTTGACAACGTGTCCTGTAAGGATCTTAACTTCCTGAAGTAGTATATCAAAATCTCAAGAACATTGTCCTCTTCAAATTAAAAAGGGATTTTGACCAGTAATTCGACGCAATATTATTCCGAAATAAAATGTCTATTATTTTTTTATATTGAATTATAGGTGATAACTCATAAAATCTCTGGTCAGAGTAGATGGAAATTATAATGTGTTTCCGATTAACATTGAAATGAGTTGCACCTCATAATCAAAATACATAAATTTATTTATGTTGTTTTTGTTATGTAGTGTATGTTGGTGTATACAGTGAAAAGATATTATATTCTTAAATGGATGATATATTGTTATAAGTGAAAATTGAAAATCACAGAATGATTATAAATATATGATAGATACCTTTGTGACATCCTTTCTAATTAATATATAATTATCTAGTACAGATTGAAAAGAATCTTTTCCCCGAAGAAATATAATATACTGATCTTTGTGAACAGTTGAAAGAAAAGAAATTTATTAGTCCTGAAGTACCATATTTTAACTCAATAAAATATTGATTTATTTTGATAATTATATGAATTCCTGCATAAATAAATCTATAGATTTATTTTACATGTTTTGAAACAAGTGCAATATGAAGGCATGAAAATAGTGAAGGTATATAAAGACGTTTTTTTTCTATCTCCACTAACCTATTTGAAAGATGATTTAAATTGATTTTAAGGAGGAATGTTTTTACTTTGATTCTCGGATCTGGGATCGTTAACTAAAGATATATTCATATATATGGAAAATGTTATTATTTTGGTATACCATGAAATTGACTATTGCATGCACTTGTTATATTGTGATTTTGGCAACTCTAAAAAAGGTCATATGTGTATATGGTTACATTGATAAGTGGAAATAGCATGACATGATTGTGGTTTATTCATCGAGATGAAAGCTTTATAAACTTTATACACTGATAGCTACATAAGTTAAAGATGGATACATTGGAGATTCTTTTGCTGAGGCGATCACAACTATTACATTTGAAAAATTTGTCAACGTTAGATCTTATCATCTTAAAGATTCTATGCGATATTATCATGAGGGGAAGTATATGCGCGCTGCATTCTTTTTCCCTTAACCATGGTTTTTTCCCATTGAATTTTCCTGATAAGGTTTTTAATAAGACAACATCACGTACGCACTCTGAAATAATATTCTTGTTCCTTTACTTGGTTTTTATCCCATAAAGTTTTTCCAATAAGATTTTAATAATATATTATTTCATATAACGGACATCCGAGGGGGAGTGTTGTAAATAATTAGTATGGATGTCCTTTTAACCTTTCATGTACAAGAGTTTTGACCTTTCATGTACATGACCTTTGGTCTTTCAAATTCAAGTTAAAATATTGGAATGAGAATCATCTTTTCCCCTTCAAACTCTCTCTCATTATACAGGAGTTTGGTAACAATCCCATCAGTTTTTTTAAGCTTGTGTTCTTTCAGATATTTTATATTATTTAATCAATTTAACATTATTATAATGGGGGTGTTTGGGGGAACTTTTTTTCAGAATAAGTCAACTTATTTTAAGACAAAGTTAGAGATTCCTAACTTTTTTCTGAAAAAAGTTAACTTTTTTTTGGAACTTATAGAATCTCAAATATACATTAAATACTTGTATAAAAAACATTTATCAAAATATGAAATTTTTACCCGAAAATAAGTCCAAAAAGACTTATTTTAAGACAGACCAAACATGCCAAATGTTTATCATAAATGTTCTCCTTAATTGAGTTTTTTTTTTGGGAATCCTTGCAGGAATTAGACGGACAAAAAACTTAGTGACAAGTACTGTATAAACGTGAGAGGAAATAATTACTACAAATGAACTCATCCTAATTACTTGATGATTAGCAGTGGCAGACATTTTTTTATATTTTTTTTTGATATTGCAGTGCAGTGGCAGACGTTTTTAGACCTGCTATTATGCTACAGTGTGTGTAGATTTTAATATATATACGTTACGTGCTTACTTGTACTTCATATACTACTTCGCTTATATAATAAGCGGAGGAGTGCAGGTATAAAATTGTCCTGGCTCTTTATCTTATCTCCTCGTAAAATTGTCAAAGAACAATCATTTATATTATTCCCCACCGCTCAATTCAAGTGATTTATTTTATTTTTTATGATCAATTTGACTAAATTTTAATAAAATATTAAAAATTATTCTTTTACAAATTTTGAAAATTAAAAGTTACATTTTAAAGTAGATTAAATATATTTTTTAATTTTTTATAATTATATAATATATGTAATTTTCGGTCAAAACTTAGTCAAGTTGACCTCAAAAAGTAAAATAATACACTTGAATTGGGACGAAATGAGTATTTAAAAATATTTTGGTTCAATGAATCAATATTCATAAAATAAAATTTAAAGAATTTTTATTTAAAAAAAAATAATTTATATATTTTGTACAAATATATATATATATAATTTTTTTGGAAGAAAAATGGATTTAATTCAGTAATGAAAAGAACCCGTTCCGTCACAACCCGTTTGAGTTATCGACCATTAATGCAATTCAATACAAACTTTCATCATTAAATCAGAACCAACACTCACAATAAATGAGAGAACAAACACCCTCTCAGAACAAACAAAACTGAAATTCCAAATAAAAAATTTAGATTTGAAAAACGAAACTACAATAAGAGATAATCATTCCACTTTCGAATTCAATAAACTCCACTTGAATCGAAAATGAAAGAAAACCCGAAATTCTGATGATTTAGATCTAAAAAAACAAACCAAACAATCCAAATGGGTAGAAATCATTTCCCAAAAAGGAAGATTATTGAAGGAAACAAAAACAAACAAAGTAAATTAAAGGATTTGGGGTTTTTCACCGAAAAAACCGGTAGAAGCCCCACTGACTATGTTGATAAACGAGAAGGGAGTCGACTGCTTTTCTAGAGAGATGTAAACCATAATAGCAAAGAATATACTTGTAAATATATATATATATATATATAATTTTATTTTTTTAAAAAACTAGTACTTATGTCTTTGGGATAAAAATGAATTATTATTCGATGAAGAAATAATTTCACTTCTATTTCATTCATGTTTTCTTAATCATTTTAATTTAATCAATTCTTACTCTCTGTCAATTTCTTCCACTAATTTATTTATAAAAATCATTTTGCTTCCCATTCTCTTATATACAATTATATTATTATTTTTTCGTTGCAATTTTTCTGACCAACCTGAATAAATTTCTATAGATATTATTACATATAAGTCATCTTTCAAGATTAGATATTTAATCAGAAAGAGAGGCGCAGAGGGAGAGAGATGGGATCTTATCTTGTAGGTGAGAGATACAGTACGTAAGTGTCTTGTGGGATGTAAAGAAAGTAAATGAAAGATGAAAACTATGAAAGCGATGCGAAGCTTCTTGCCTTGGCACCTCTATACATGATATATAATTAAAAAAAATTAAAAATTATAGTATTATAAAATACATTTAATAAACTTTAAAATATATTTTTTAATTTTTAAAAAATGTAAAAAAATAATTTTTAATCTATGATCAAATTTTGATCAATTTGATCGTATAAAAATAAAAGAAAATATATGTAGCGAGATGGAGGGAGTATACGACAGTGTGTGCACAATTATTGCGGTACGTAACTGTGATATGAGCTCTAAATGCTTGTATACTTATATATTCGTGTGTGTAAACATAATTCATGTCCATGTGCTTCACACCATCTGTTTTTTAAACATGTGGGGGCACCATCATCGTCCACTTTTCTGCTTATACATCTATCTAGCTACTCCTTTCTCTCTAGTTCTGTAGGTTTCACCTTGAAACAATACATAGCCTACTCATTTTTACTCAGAAAGCTTGCAACTTTCTTTGATCTTTCTACATAATTTTGAGGTGCAAATTGCAAACACAAGACTCACATCCAAAACAAGCTTGTATACATATATGACCTCCACCATCATACCAAGGTCAACTCCGTCTCCTCTCTGTTTTATCTATATCACTCACACACACACACACACACAAAGTTTGCTGCAGGTTTGTCTGTTTTTTCATCTTCCAGATTCTGGAATCACCTTCTGATCAGAATGCTTGGCACCCTTAATATTTTTGTGTATATTTCAACTTGGGTTGCTTAGATGACCTGATTGCTTCTTTCTTTAATCACTTGAGTAAGCTAGCTTTCAATGTTACAAAGAGGTGGCTTGCAATTTTTCCAAGATTTGGAATATTCACATAAACAAAAGCACTAGACTTATTATATTCATAAATAACAATATTTAATTCCATGAAGCTCTGTAGCAGTAATAAACTATCTTGCCATTTCTTTTCCTAATGGTTGAAAACATGAATATAGTATCCACCTTGGTAACCGTTCCACCAGGATTAAGTGGTGGAGGTNAGTAATAAACTATCTTGCCATTTCTTTTCCTAAAGGTTGAAAACATGAATATAGTATCCACCTTGGTAACCGTTCCACCAGGATTAAGTGGTGGAGGTTGGAGCTTCATCATTCAACATATAAATAATTTGTATATAATCATATATACATGTCTCTTTCATTTTGTTTGTTCTTTGATCTATCACAGTACCTACATTTTTTTAAGGTTCAGTTGGGTCAATAGAAAATCTAATTTTACACCTGCAATTAAGGTCTCGTTTAATAGAAATAATAATGTCAAAAATTTCAAAAGGGGCCCTTGTTATTAGAATTCTAAAATTTTTGCTACAAGGGTTTATAATACATAGAAAAAACAAGCAATTATTATGGTACTTAAACAGGAAGAGGGTATATATTATTACTATGTATTAGGCAACATGTCTCTGTCATTGTTTATAATTGACATTTCCTCGTGAATGACTTGGAGATCTAATCTATATTACCTAATCATGTTTCATAATCTTATTATTGTCACAGTTGACTTCCTATGCTGAAAATTACATGGCTTAAGAAACTTAATTGCTGGCTGTTTATCTTTGGTGTGTGTATTTGTCAATTGCAAATACACATTAATGAATGATGGTTGTGTTAGTTTCTGCTTTGGTTGCAAGTTAATGACATTTTTTTTCTTTGGGCTACTTAGGTATTTGGATGTTTGCAAGAGGCATGATGTGCAGCCTAACTCTGCAGTATTGTGGTGGTTCTATAAGGTCATACATTCATACTACTTAATATTTACTTGTTACGATACACCTGTTTGGAAATGTTTTTTTCCAGTAAATTTGGATCTGAATCAATAAAATGACTTGAGGAGGAACCTCAAGCTGTTCCACTATAACTGTTATTAATGCATTGCAATGTAATTAAGTCTTAATGCCAATTTTTGATCGGAGGTGTTGAGATTAACTTCAATGGCACGCCATATTTTTTGTTCAGGCAGATGCCAAGAAGTCCATCAACCAGAAGTACATTATAGAAGTCACATTGGACCAGCTGCAGAATACAGATATTAGGCCACTTCTTGATGTCTTCTTTACCTACAAGTCTGAGATAGAAGCAATAACCATTCGACACACTTCATCTTGCTTGCTTAACCAAGACAATATCATGTCAGTGATCCGTGGAACAAATTTACAGCTTCGAGTCCTTAATCTCCAGAATGTCTCATTTAGTGAGGATGTTTTGAGGTATTTATATATCTTATATTTATTTTCCAACATATTGATACCATTATAACTCGATATCTATATCTTCTTCCCAGGGATCTATTCCAAGAAGGTTTGGACTGTGAAGTTTTAAACTTTAGGTCTACTGATATCAGAAGGCTTAACATTTCTGGGAGATTTATGCATATGCACACCCTCAATTTGGATTGCTGTACTTCTCTCACTACTTTAGAGAACGATTGTTTTGATTGCATGCCGAAGCTGATGCGTGTTTCGATGTGTGGGACACGAGTCGGCAATCTGTGGACAACAACTGCAGCCTTGGCCAAGCTTCCTTCACTAGTGGAACTTCGTTTCCAGAATTGTTTGTGTTGCAAGGATACAGGGCCATGTTCTGCATCATTTAATGAGCAAAGAAGTTCTTTTACTTATGACAGCTTGACATCAGGTCATCTGAGCAGTAGTTTTTAACTTTCACATTAGATCACTAGATATAACTGGTAAAGGTATTAAAACATCAAAGTTCTTCTGCAGATGGAGAAGTCCAGAACATAATTTCTGCAGGTGACTCGTCTACTGATTCAGCAACACAAAAATTTGCTCAAGATTTATCACGTGACAACGTAGTAAAAATGCCGAGCCCTCATCAAAGTAGTAAAACATCGAACTTCTCAGAGGTCATTGCTGCATATAATGGACAAGCCAACTCACACATTGAGGTAAGACTATAAATTGGGGTCTCTTTTCTCCATTCAGAGACTTAGAGCTTGTTTTGTATTTGAAGTAATGAAGTTTAATTTTAATCTCTGTGCCAGTTTCCTTTCTACGAATTGCATCTTGAAGAGAAAGATAATTCTCCTGTGAGCGCACATAACTGGAATTCAAATGTCAGAAACACGTCAACAAAGTACACTTTAAATCATCCTTCACCCATCTGTTTTGTGAAATATTATAGGGAGTATATGATTACCTCTTTGCCCCGTTTAGGAGTATTAGATAATTTGCTGATAGGGAACTTGGACCGTGAAATAGCTAAGGCCACTTTTGCTAAACACTTTGAGTGCTTACCATATAACCGACATCACAAGGAGAGTGTTGTCAGTGTGCTGTATAAGCGTGAAACTGGGACTAGAAACAGTCACTACCTAAAACCTTCCAGGAAAAAACAGTCTAGTCAGATGAAAAGTGGATATCTTTATTCCCGGTCCCTTTCAGCTGCCAAGGTTGGGAATTCTGTGTGGCCACGAGTACATTCCATATCTAATGTCAGTCATATTACCAAATATGATAGTGATAACCTCCAGCCGCGGCAGTTTGAGTATCATCCCACAAACTCTAGTCTGCTGGCATTTGGAACTATGGATGGCGATGTAGTTGTTATTAATCATGAAAATGGAAGTGTTACTGGTTACATCCCATCCTTTGGCACAAATAACAGTGTTCTTGGCCTCTGTTGGCTGAAGAAGTATCCATCAAAGGTATACCTTATTACATCAACTAACTAAAATTTAAGAGCTTCATTGTTTTATGCCTTGTTACAGACTCGATACATACCATGTTGGAATAATTTGCCAATTTTGTCAGTTTAATGCTTTGAAGTAGCACAACTGCTAATTTTTGGTTCATACAATCAGCTCCTCGCAGGTATGGACAATGGTTCATTGAGACTGTATGACATCAACTATATGTTGCCAAGGGTATCTGAGAGTTTATGCAGCTCCAGCACGGTTTCATTTGAAAAATTTGAGCATTTGACTTCTGTTCATGTCAATTCAACGGATGATCAAATTCTGGGGAGTGGCTATTCAAAAAAAGTTGCTGTATATGATATTTGTAGTGGCAAACGAGTACAACTGTTCACTGATATGCATCGTGAAGCCATTAATGTAGCTAAATTTGCTAACCATTCTCCCTCATTATTTGTAACTTCATCATTTGATCATGATATCAAGATGTGGGACTTGAGACAGAAACCGTTACAACCTTGCTATACAGCAACAAGCTCAAGAGGAAATGTGATGGCTTGCTTCTCTCCTGATGATCTTTACGTTCTTGTCTCAGCTGTAGACAATGAGGTAATGAGTTAATGCTAGATACAGGCCTAGTCGCCTAGAGGTTTTTCTGGGCATATACTATGAGGTGATATAGTAATTGACCTTTACAACTATGGACTAATGACAGGTAAAACAACTTCTAGCCGCAGACGGGCGACTCCACATGAATTTTGAAATAGCTTCTACAGGAAGTGCTCAAAACTACACTCGATCATATTACATGAATGGAAGAGACTATATTATCAGTGGGAGCTGTGATGAATCCGTGGTTCGAGTTTGCTGTGCTCAAACTGGACGCCGACTACGGGATATACATTTGGAGGTTATGCTCAATCTAATAACTGAGTTTTCTTATACATCTCTAGTGAATGAAATTTTTGTAAGGGATTGTTTTGAAATCTTGTTCACTTGGTTTTGCAGGGTAGAGCTTTGAGAGGCCCATTGTCTGTGCAGTCTTTGAGGGGTGATCCCTTTAGAGTAAGCTTTCGCTCTGAGAAACATTAGTATCTACTTTCCTGTTATCTATCACACCTTACTATTTGTTGTACACTCTTTTACTTATTAACGAGATATCGATGTGTTATTTGACATTTTGTGTTTAGGAATTTCACATGTCAGTTTTAGCAGCCTATTCGCATCCATGCCCAAAGCGAGAGATTCTCAAAGTAGCCCCTTCATTCTTTTGGTTATACAGTATTACTTGATTAATTAGGACACTTGAGTAAACAAGGTTGTTTTCTGCAGGTCAATTTACTTGAATCAAGAGACTCTGACGAAGAGGATTTTTTAAACCAAGAACAGTACCCTGCCTATTGATTGGGAGGTTGATGTACATAAAGAATGTCCAAACAAATATGGTTTTAATTCCCGCAAATGTATTTATGTGTTCATCTCTCTCAACCCATACCATGTGCAACTCGAACACTTAATATATCAAAAACTTGTAAATATATTGTTATCGATATATGATCCAGTAAAGTTTCTTGACTAACATCAACTGATGTTGGAAAAGATAGCAACTTGTATCATAGGTATTTCGACAGTAGTCTTTTTATTTTTTTTAACACACACATATATAATGAGAGGGCATACTAATCAATACTCCATAGTTATTTTTTCTTACGCTTTTTTTTTTNTCTATCACACCTTACAATTTGTTGTACACTGTTTTACTTATTAACGAGATATCGATGTGTTATTTGACATTTTGTGTTTAGGAATTTCACATGTCAGTTTTAGCAGCCTATTCGCATCCATGCCCAAAGCGAGAGATTCTCAAAGTAGCCCCTTCATTCTTTTGGTTATACAGTATTACTTGATTAATTAGGACACTTGAGTAAACAAGGTTGTTTTCTGCAGGTTAATTTGCTTGAATCAAGAGACTCTGCCGAAGAGGATTTTTTTAACCAAGAACAGTACCCTGCCTATTGATTGGGAGGTTGATGTACATAAAGAATGTCCAAACAAATAAGGTTTTAATTCCCGCAAATGTATTTATGTGTTCATCTCTCTCAACCCATACCATGTGCAACTCGAACACTTAATATATCAAAAACTTGTAAATATATTGTTATCGATATATGATCCAGTAAAGTTTCTTGACTAACATCAACTGATGTTGGAAAAGATAGCAACTTGTATCATAGGTATTTCGACAGTAGTCTTTTTATTTTTTTTAACACACACATATATAATGAGAGGGCATACTAATCAATACTCCATAGTTATTTTTTCTTACGCTTTTTTTTTTGACATATTGGTAACGAATCTTCAAAACAACTACTTTCAACTGCATTTAGTTTCCCGAGTACAATACAACTTGCCACAAATTGTCAGCAGCTGGTCTCCAGTACTCGAACCTAATTATCATGCTGTTCTAACTTCTAACATTACCATGTCTTTGCCTTCTAAAGTAAGTAACTATGATGACCTTTAGTCTGCATGCGACCGAATCCTTTTATAGAACAAGTAAATATGCATAACCTGTATAAATATTAAAAGCTGGATAGCAACAAAGAACAACAAGGGAAGGAGCGCAGAGCAGAGCACCTTTTCTTTGGCTGTTGAGGGTGCAAGACTGGGACAATGCCACTCAAAATAATGGTGGGAAAGCTTCAACTGCAGTCCATCTTATCCACAAGGCACTTCACAGCGCCAGCCTTCACAATAACGCACCTTGTTTTCATGAAATATTGGCATGTTAAACAGAGTTGTGGTTGTATCTTTCCTCCCATGAGGAGTTCTGTCTCCTGAAAAATAAACCAAAAGCTAGATCGTCCTTTTTATTTTGTTATCGTCCTAGATACCAATTTAAAATTCATTTTTTTTCACTTTTAACTTTAAATAATTTTAAGTTATAACTAATTTTTTTAAATTTATCCAAACGGGAGGAAGATTGCAAGAACCTTGATATAATTTAGTAAAATTACTTCTATCTCTTTTATTTTTAAACTTGTTTCTTGACTCTTATTATAGTACCGTAAATGTGACTTCTTATTGAATTCCATTTGGGACGCCTTCCAAATTCGGGGTCTAGATTTGGGGGTCACCAACCAATCCACAATCAACAACAATAAAATAACAAAACAGAGGCACACTAGCCCGCCAACAAACAACAATAATAAAATAATAAACTAGAGGCGCACTGACCCTTTAACAACTAAGGATCGCTAACAGGTTATAGTATGAAATTAAGCAGCTGAAACTAAAAGTAAACCGTACTTTATTACAAACCAGCAAGTATCTCACAAACTTAAACCAAAAGTCTAGATAAATTTTAAGTCGAGATTTGTTTTTATTACATCTTCTATCTACAGACAAACTAGACAGCTGATGCATGGGAGGCCTGATGAACGAGCGATCCCCTAACTCTTCTCCGCCTAGCTCTGCATGAACGGCTGAGACTGCTCATACTAACTGTCTGGCAAGAATAGATATAAAGCAAGAGTGAGCCAAAAATATGTCCAGCAAGTATATAATAAACTTTTAATAACAGTAGGAAGAGTGAGTAATGATAAATAATCAACAACAACATTTCGTAAAATCCACATCAGAAGTCATATCTCAAAAAAGTTTATTTATACTCACGTATCAAAATAGCCAAATTGACGAACTGGATTTGGACATTCATACTCATATCCCCTGATCAGAAAGGAATATAATACATACTTATACTCATCCGTATAAGTCCAACAAATCATATCGGGTACTCTAGACACATTTGGCCTGATATATAACATGTAGGACCAGGCTCCATCCGCTACCAGCCACTATGCAACACACAGGACCAGGCTCCATCCACTACCAGTCACTGCGCAATCGTCCAATCTGACCAAGTAATTCGGAATATTCGGCTTGCTTAAACCAATATCACAATCCTCCACTTTTCATAATAATAGCATTTTCGATAAAGCGGGATATGATATGTTTATGTAAATCAACTTTCAAATATCGAAAGTACTGATATTAAACAATTCTGTTTCGCAATAAAAATTTAAGATTCACAAATAACTCTGAACAATAGCTATTTGTCATGATATATATAATTGAAACAGTAAATAAAAGTGTTTAGGATGATCAAGGAGAAAATACTTGCCTTTGGTCATTAGCAATTACGTACGGTCGACGTAACACAACTATTTCCTTCTTTCGTCTCACAGTATCACCATTTAATAATTCTTTGATCTGACACTTCTGCGGTTGCTACGAGTCTGAATTATTGAAATTGAGTTTGCGCGTCTATATCATAAGTGAAGGGTTTCGGGCATGAAAACGTAGCGGATATAACGTAAAAATAATAAAAACCGAAACCCTATCTCAGGATCCATGTATAACGTTGGATGATTATGGTGAAGAAGTCTGTACCTTAACGAAACTTTCGTATGTTGTTTAATGGAGGTCCAGAAAAGATGAATCACAGCAACCCTTTGTTGCAAAGATCTGTTCTCCAAAGAAGTCCACACGAACGCCCGATCGTCCAACGATCACCGGAGTCGGTACTAGCCGAATAGCTTGCCTCTTTCTCTCTCTTTTTCTAGCCTCTCGAACTGTTGAGTAGCTAGGGTTTATATGAAACACGAATTCTGAATTCTGTTAACCCTAAACTATACATCATTATGTATATATATAGGGGAAAGAGAGATTTTGGGCCTAATCATAATCCATGTGGTTTCCAAAATCCATTATGATTTTGGGTTATCATTATTATTAAATCCAAATTCTAATATAATTAATCAAGTCCCACTTAATTAATTCATTAATTAAATTTGAAATAATAATAATAAAATATCTAAATTCGTTATTTAAATAAAGCTCCGTTTTGACGTTCTTTGTGTGTGACCATTTAGGTTATTATTACGTTAGATAATAAAATTATAAACATTGAGCGACATCTAGTAATACATCATTGTTACCCAAGTAACAATAATAATTGGTGATTCAATTAAACCTTTCGTGAATAATGTGCAATGTAATATAATCCCTTTAACCTTATATTATAGATAAAACTCGAGGCATGTATAGTGTCATCCTCTTCAACGTTTAATCTTGGTTTCCTTGATCAATGAGTAGACTATTTAAACAAATCAATATTTGAGCATGGCCATGCATTTCATAGTCTCACTCAATCAAGAGGCCAATAATATCACTCCTAGAATTGGAGGGTTAAATCCTATATCTATCATTCATATTCCCCATACGATTCATAGCATACCCAATGTCCACCTTTATCATTACCCGGTTAAAGGTAACTTTGAGTGTAATCAAAGTATATTAATTCTCGTATAGAAATATAATGATTTCAAGTCACACGATTATTACATCATTATCACAGTGAGATTTCTTATGACACTTATTAACATGTAGAATCTCATGGCGGGTCTTTCCAGTGTCATGTATTGATACATACACTTATGTTCTTGACTTTAGTATCACCATACCTATGACCAATGAGATGTGGTCATCTGTCAACAAACATACTAGTCTTATTGCATTATTACTGTCCTTAAATAATAATACTTGACTAGGGAATTTTAGGAATAAAATATTATTCATATAATCTCATTTTTAAGTCATATACTTAAAGATATATATTATGTATTAATATTCCAAGGACATTTATTATTCTTTCAATTTATGACGCAGTAAATAAAGACATAATAAATATTAATTAAATAATTACATAAAATATAATCCTTAATTGTTTTCAATAAAACATTAAAAGTATTGTCTCTAGGACACCAATACTAAAAATAATATCAATTACGGACACTCAACGAGTCTTTTCTGATGGCTAGAAAATATGCTCAGAAAAATTCGAGATTAATATTCATGCATATACACGTATTGTACTTCGTCCTATCTTGATCACCATCATCAAATCTCCTTTCTACACTCCTAAATAAATTAAAAAGGAAAATCGTAGAAACAAGCATAGGAGAGACAACCGAGAGAGAAAAGAAGCAGCTGTTGAGAGAATACGCCGGGGTAAAATAATAACTTTTCAAAATATTTAAATATTTTGAATATAAAAAAATAAAAAAATACTAAATTTTGAATATTCAAATAATTTATTCAAAATAAAAATTTTCCCCGAAGAAAAATACCGACTCGAGATACTGACACAATCAGTAAAATAATATAATTTTTTTTAAATCGAACTCAGCTCCACTGTACCAAAAAGAATTTCTAAAATAAAAATAAAAATATGGAAATGCATCCAACTAGAATAAAATATAAGAATAAAATATAAAAAAATTATTCCTCATCTTTTGAGAAAACCAATAAAATATTTAAATAATAATAATAATAATAAAATTTGAAAAATATCTGGGTTGTCACACCATTGTTATTATAGTATCAATTTTATCATGTTTTAACTTATATATGTATGTATAGTTGTAAGGACCCTTTCCACGACCCCTGCTGGTTTCAAAATTTGTCCAACCAACACCAACAATGTCTCATTGCTATTGTAACATCCCACATCGAATAGATAAAGTGTATTTGGACCCTTTATAAGGACAAATCAATAATTAATGTATACCTAAAATTGCTAGCTTTTTATGGGCTAACCTGTGGTGGGTTGTTGGGCCCGGTATGCATTCAGTTATGGGCTTGGGTTGTTATAAATGGTATCAGAGCCTTGCCCGGCCGGAAGTGCTAAGGCACTGCCCGGGTTCTGTAAGTTTGTCCATGGGCTCGACGAGGACGTCGACCCAATAAGGTGGGGTGTTTGTAACATCCCACATCGAATAGATAAAGTGTATTTGGGCCCTTTATAAGGACAAGTCAATAATTAATGTATACCTAAAATTGCTAGCTTTTTATGGGCTGACCTGTGGTGGGTTGTTGGGCCCGGTATGCATTCAGTTATGGGCTTGGGTTGTTATAAACCACATGTAGCACAAGGAGTAACTGAGATCATATTGGGGTTTCCCCCATACACTGAATAACGGCCTTGCCCCTGTTGACGGTTATGCCACTGTCTAGGCTGTTGCTCAAACTGTTGATTATTCTTCTGACCACCATACTGATTCTGACCATAAGTTGACTGAGACCTGTTATACTGATTCCTTCCACGCCACTGTCCCTACTGATTACCCTGTCCTTCATTCCATTGCTTACCCTGCACTGAACCCTGATCATCTCTTCCTCTTTTACGATCATTCTGAAACATGTGAGCTCTAAAATCACTGCGTTCCTTCTCAATATCCTTAGCTGCATCAGCCACATCTGCCACACTTGGAAATTTAAGAGAGATAATATGACCCCTCAAGTTAAGTTTCAACCCCCGTTTAAACTTTTCTGCCTGTTGTGCATCATTTCCTGCAATTGTCCCAGCAAATCCAGCCAACCTGATAAATCTCGCCATATAGTCAGTAATAGTCTCATCATGATTCTGACTGATAGAATGAAATTCCCTCAAATAAGCTTCTCTGTCAGCATTTGAAAAGTACTGCTCATAGAACAACTCTGTAAACACCGGCCATGTCAATGCCTCTATAAACTCCTCACCCTTAATNCTGGCCATGTCAATGCCTCTATAAACTCTTCACCCTTAATAATTTTTACTCCTCTCCACCACCTCTGAGCATCCCCCTTTAGCTTATACACAGCCAACTTCACCTTTTGAGAGTCATCACAACCCAAATCATCAAATACCTTCTCAAGATGAACAATCCAATTTTCAGCTTCAATAGGAGTCGGTGCTGAATGAAAAGATTCTGG